>VZRQ01000586.1:3844483-3951237 GCA_013397975.1 Machaerirhynchus nigripectus
TTTTTTTTTTTTTTTTTTTTTTTTTTAAACTTTGGTTTTCTAAGTTTCTCTAGCTTCTCTTCCTTAAACTTATACTGCATGGTACCTTGTTTCTATTGGCAGTCAGATCATTTCAATAGGAATTCTGTCATGGTGGTTTCATCCATTATGACGATTGACTTGAATTTTAAGTGAGGTACAGTTGAGCAACTGCAACAGGAAGCAAGGGGAATGGAGAGGAGCAGATCTACTTTAAAAGCCTGAAAAAATCAGTTTAACTTTATGAATAGGTGCCTGAACAATAGAAGGGGTAGAACTGGGAAGGCCAGTAATCAAAGTATTACCAGCAAGTGGCAGCATGAAAAGAGCATGCCTTCTAAAAATAAGTGTACTTGGGAAACAAGAAAAGAAGGGAGAAAACTTAGTGGAAGATACGCATCCTTTTCTTAAAACAGCCACCTCTCCCATTCCCCCCTTCATTAGTACTCTGAAGAAATTTGCTGTAGTAGGTGAAAGTAGTGGCATTGGGAAAGCTTCAGACATATGCATGGTTAACTGTGTTGGGGTTTTTTTGAGACTTGTGTTCTTCTTCTCATAAATGTCCATGCAAAATAATTTCTAAAGATGTTTTCAGAATAAATGGGACCTCAGAAGCGTTCTGTGGTTTTATGCAAGATGTATTTATGAATTAAAGCTCAGCTCTGTGGTTTGCAGTATAGTCAGTTATTTCAGCTAATCATAAATTACTTGCTGGGAATCATCTCATGATTCTTTATCTCAAAAAAGAAATTTTTTTTTAATGTCTTAGAGAACCTGCATGATATGCTGAAATAAAGGCTTATGTTTAATGACTGTAGAAAGTTTCATTCTTTCACTATTATTCATTAAATATTTAACAAAAATACAGCTTACTTTGCAACAGCCTTAAAATCCCTACTTAAGTTATTAAGCCTGTATGATGTAAATGCCTTTATATCCTTGCAGCTTGAGAACTTTGTTTACAGATGAATCTTACCCATTTTAAATTAATTTGGACTCTCTTACACGAATTGGCAATCTTCATAGAATACTTCCGTGCACTATGATAATTGTACCTGATAACCTCTGAAGGTTGAAAACTTGCTGCAGTTTTGAAACCTTGATAGTAAAGGACAATATCTGTAGAAAAAGATGGCGTACTGTGTGTGACTTCCATTCTAATTAAAAGCATCTATTTTCATATTTGATGTTATGTAAGTCATAATACCAACACAGCTGATGTGAGTGCTTTTAAAAATTTTTATTTTTACAGCTCGTCGTCTGAGTGTTTAGATTCTACTTTAAATGTTTTGGCTCGAGCCCTTGAGAACAACAAAGAAAATCCTGAAATTTGGTGTCATTACCTCAGACTTTTCTCAAAAAGAGGAACCAAGGAGGAAATACAGGAAATGTGTGAAACAGCAGTGGAATATGCTCCCTCTTATCAAATCTGGTGGACAGTAAGTAAAAATTTCAAAGTATATACGATGTGTTCCTGTAAGTGTGTGTTTTCTACTGTATACAGTCAGTATGTATGACAGAAAGTGTTAAATGAAAAGCACTGTAGCTTTTTGAAAGCTCAAAAGTTGAAAATGAAACAGTTCAAGTGCTTACAGGTTATTTGTAGAAATCATCACTTTTTCTCAGGTAGTAAAAGTTACTTAAAATCAAGATGTTACATTGATTGTAAAATTCGGCTGTTCTTTTACAAATTAACAGTGGTATGTTTTGAGGTTTAATACGGAAATTTGGTGTGAGGGAGGGAAACAGTTGATAAGATAGCGAAAGACATTATTCAAAGTTTGTGATCTGTGTGATTTTTAACTTTAACCTAGAAGCTTTACTTGTATTGTGGTTGTTATTATTTTGATTTATTTCTCTCTAGTTTTTGAATTTGGAGAATTCCTTTGATGGGAAAGACTATGTATGTGGGAGGATGCTGCAGTTCCTAATGGAAGTGACAGGGAGACAAGAAAATCCAAATCTTGTGTCCTTTCAGCTGCTGGAAACTCTGCTCTACAGGGTTCATTTAAGCCTGTTTACAGGAAGACATCAGAATGCCCTTGTTCTGCTGCAGGTAAGTTCTAAGTTACCACCTCAGGAGTGTTTTCATAGCTTCACCTTTTTAATGCCTGTGACTGTGATAGTTTGAACTTTAGAGGAACTGTGCCTTCCTTTAGGAGAATTCCTTCAACAAATAGAGGCTTCTGCTTTGAGCTATGATGCTGTTATAATCTGGATATACCTTTGGGGGTTTTGTTGCCTACATTTTTGGTATGAATAGCTAGTAGCCTAGACTGCTATGTCTCAAAGTAATTCCCAGGCAGATATTTTTTGGTTTTCAGTAAGCCATATATCAGGTTTTTGTAGTGAAGGGCCTTTTAGTAATACCTCAGGTATTCAAAATTGTTACAGAAGTTATCAAACCAGTAGTTCTTAGGAAAGAACATAATAGTTATCTAACAGTATTGCCCTGCTCTCAAATCTGGAGACTGTTAAATCAGATTTTATTTCTCCTATGAATTCTAAAGTCATTGAGTTATCTGAGGCCAGAACTATGACTGTAGAAATAATTTAGGTGACTGTTAACTGTTGCATAGATAATAAAAGTGGTGGCTGAGGGTGAGAAATGGACATCATCCTCTCCCAAAGTGTGACCTCTGTTCTTTCAGTTTCAGGTTAGTTCATTCCTGCCAGCAGGTGCCGCCTGTTGCTTGCTGCGGCCTGTCATTGTCCTTAGACAGAGTTTTAGGCCCTCAGGCTTTTGTCTGGCTCCAGCTGGAATGGGAAGGCACAATGCCGTGCTGGCTTTCCCCAAATGTACTGAGAAACATAAGTCTGAATGAATAAAAAGAACAGAGGGAAAAAACCTCTGTGTCAAATCAACATGGAATCCAGTGAGAGAATCCAGGGAGAATAACACTGGTTGGTTACCCTTACCTTTCTGTTAAGTATCATCACAAAGCCAAACTTTTTTTTTCTAAATGAATCTGAAATACGTAGTTGAAAAGAATGGCTTGGCGAGAGATTATTTAGTTATATTTCAGAGAAAATAATTTTGAAGTAACTGCTACTTCAGAGTAAATAGCAGTGTGTATTGGAAAACTTGAAAGCAATTTTTCAAAGTGTTTTGTGGCATGAATAAGTGAAATGCTTTTGAAACACCAGTTTTCACCTACTTCAGGACATATGTAGGTGTCCTGCTGAATTTTGCATAAATTTGCAAGTACATTCATTCCCTTGAAAAATGCATTCTTTGATCATGCTGTCTTTGTCCAGGAAAATGTTGGCACATCACTAGTCATGAGGTTCTGTTGCCTTTTAGGAGGAATTTATGTTTAGACTTTATTTAATTGCATGCTCTAATTATTTTATTTGGGATCTGCTAGTTTAACTGGACTATTCTATCTTTGCATATGACTAGTAGAAAAAGTTGAAATAGTGTCCTTGTTCTCAGTAAGGTTTCCAAAACATTTTTGAAACATTATGTCTAGAGATGGTGGCCCTTTCAGTAGACTTGAGTGCCTGTAACTTAATACCTTTACAACTATAATTTAATAAATAAAAATCCCAAGCCAAACAAACAACCCCAAAGGCACAAAACGTAGTAGGATTTAGTAAGCTGAATCCAGGTTGTAGATGAGTTTTATCTAGAGCTACTGTATTAGTTCTATGGAACTGGAGGTAATAGGAGAATAAAGCAGGAAAATGGAGCATACATGTTGGGGGATGCATGTTTTCAAAGTGTCTCTCTCTTCACTTTTTGCAATAAGAATCTACTGTGGTTTTTCTGAACCTTTTACTAGCAACTGTAATTTGAATAGCCGTGCATTCACATAAGCTGAATATGATCCTGATTTACGTAAAGAATTAGTTCCTGTCTTTTCTATGGAAAAAATCTGAGAATATTCAAACCTAATCTTCCTGTTTTCTCTTCTCATTCTTAAATCCTAATGTCTTCGTGGTTGAAGTGTAATATATTTCTTTTAACCTTTACAGAATGCTTTAAAATCAGCAAATGAAAAGATAATATCAGAACACCTTACTGCAAGTGACCGTTGCTTGGCTTGGCTGGCTTACATACATCTAATTGAATTTGGTGTTCTCCCAGTCAAGTTCTATGATCCAGCTAATGTCAGTCCTTCAAGGATTGTGCACAAAGAGCCGTTTTTAATACCGTGGCAGACAGTTCAAGATGTGAAGACTGATCCTGATACACTCTTAGCTATGTTTGAAGGTGAGATTAAGGCAGTAAATATTTAATACATTCTTCACATGTTGTAATTCAGGAAGTATTAT
Source organism: Machaerirhynchus nigripectus (assembly GCA_013397975.1). Lineage (NCBI taxonomy): Eukaryota > Metazoa > Chordata > Aves > Passeriformes > Dicruridae > Machaerirhynchus > Machaerirhynchus nigripectus. Next base: position 3,848,780 of record VZRQ01000586.1, read on the forward strand.
TCAACTTCTGGAATTTCAAGGCAGTGCAATATTACTGATGACTGTGTTAAGCCATTGAATTAATCCAGTGTATTCATTTTGATTTTAACAGAATAGTGAGGAAAATCCACGTTCTTGGGTGCTTAACAAACACACTGAGATTTTTGTCTGTGTTTCCAAGCCACAGCTTTATCTTGATAGAATATGATAGTTCAGAGAAAAAGACCAGTCAGTGGCTTGTAATTGTACGACACTGCTAGTTTTCTTGGGCTTATGCAAGCATAAAGCCAAGCTTCAGTTGTTGTTCTTTCTTACCCTTTCCCCCTTTCTCTCACTAAGATGTGTTTATTGGAAAGTTGCTTTCCTGAAATATTAGTGTATTTCCTTAAAAGAGGCAGAATAATGCATGTATTTATTTTAATTCGCAGTTTAAGTAAATTGAATAAAGTTTTTAAAATGTAAAATGAAGATATTAGAAGAAATAGAGTTTTTAACTTATGGTGGTGCTGTCAGAGGTAGACCTCACAGAAGCAGGCAAATGCTGTTATATAGGATTTATAAATGTCAGTATTTAGTGTGTTAGCCAACAGCAGTATTGAGTTGCCATATAGAGACTATATCTGTGAGAATATATCTATGCTGCCAGTGGTAGTGCAGTGTTGAAATACTCAAGGGTCAGCGGAGTAGCCCAGCTGTGTGAGTGAAGGCAGTCTAGCTATGGTAATTGGGTGTTCATTGTTGGGTAACTTATTATGCTGAGGAGAAAAATAATAGTCCTATATTAGCTTTTGTCTCAATAGCTTTCAGCAGCTATGCTGGAAATCCTGGAATGTGATTTTAAATCTAGGGATATGCTTCTATCTGTAACATTGCTTTAATGTTTCATTGGTAGGATGTTTCTGGTTTTAAAATGAGTAAGAGATGAAACGGAAAGATTTTTTTTTTCTTTGTATTGTGGTGATAAGTGTAAAGAGAGCTTTTCCAAAGATGATTGTCTATTTCTACTAATTTGCAAGAACAGCACTCTCAGAAATAATCTTTTCATGCTTACGTATTTTCCATATGTTAAAGGAGACATTTTATTATGTCAAGGCTTCACATAACTTTGACACTGCTTGAGGTGTAAAGGCTTTGTTTTTTACTCTTGTTTTGAAGATGCAGTCAAAACATGTACTGATGAAAGCCTTGAGGCTGACAAAAGAATAGCTATCTGCTTTCCTCTCTACAGAAATATGATAGCTTTGCTGAAACTGCTTGAAAGGTAAGTTGTTTCCAGACATTCTTAACTGGAGTACTCTATGCTTTTTTCTTTTTTTACACTTACCTTTACTTTTCTTTAAGGTGGGAGTCTGCTGCGGAACTTTGTAGATCTTTACTGGAGCTCTGCCCTAACAACTGTCAGCTCTTGGAGAGTTTGGCCACCTTGTATTTGCAGATGGAACAGAGTGAAAATGCCCACAATGTGTGGATTGGAGCTTTTGAGAAGAATCCTCAGAATGCAGAAATTTTTTATGGATTGTGTAAATTTCTTGTTTCACAGGTAATACTCCACGTCAAAATTTGTTTGCTGGTCTGCTAGCTCTGCAAAGTTTGAGGTTTGTGTGTTGTTTGAAAAGCTTGTCAAACTGATTCAACATAGTGATATTTCTATAATGTCTAGTACTCCTTTTTATAAATAGGAAAAGTATAATTGTCAAGACAAGTGACATGATAAAAGATAATATTAGAAATTACATAAAATTATAAACGTATAGTTAGGGTTGTTCTAATTCAGTGTTAGTCTTAAACGAGAATAACAGAAAGTAAAAGTATGCCCTGTAATATTTTTTCAGCTTCTTTCTGATGCTCACTGCCCCATTTAAACCTCATTCTTGAGAGTATGAAGACAGTGGAGCATTGCAGAGATAGATGCACCACTTACTTATTTTGTTTAAATTACTCTCACCATATTCAGGTGTATGTTTGATTTTAATTTTTTTATTTTTTAAAAAAACCCTAACAACAAAACAGGAAAGGTCAAGCAGTATTCTTCCACTGTTGCAAGATTTCGTGGCAGCTTTCTTTGAGAATACATGCCAACAGCATGGTCCCATGGATCTCTTAAGGTATGTTTAAAATAATTTTTAATTTAAATTTTGGCAGTATTGGTATTTTCTTGATTAACATGATGGTCTAGAACTTTTAAACTCTATTTCTTAGCGTGGCATGTTTTGCCAGAACTTCAGTGAATGATGATTTGGTATAAGGTTTGCACTTGTTTTTTGCATAGACACTAATTTATAAAACCTAAATTTATAAAAATGTATAAAACATGAGCATTTAAAAACAGCAAGCAAGTTGAATGTCTGAAATTGGGCAATGAAAATCAATTACATATATGCCAAAGTTGGTTTTGTTAATTTTTTTCCCCCTAAAGCTCGGAAATTGCATATCTAAAATACATGGTTTAGGCACTTGTAAAAGACCTCAATCAAGATGTCCAGTATGTTATTAATCACATTATTATTTATGAAAAGATACAGGTTTCATATATAGCCTGATGATTTTTCCCTTGAATTTTAGCACCTAACTGAAAGACACAAGTTCTGAAATCTGCAGGTTTCCTGTGATCAAAATAGATGCCTCTGAAGGTCTTCAAAGCAAAAGCCTTCCATGCTAAAGCTCATTCACATGAGCTTTTGAAATGTTTTTATCTCTTAAGTTAGGTGTTACTACATTTGTTTACATACTTGATGTATTTTATGAAGGAAGAGGAAAATCTGTCTTATAAGGCAACACTTAACTTTGTACTTAATGAGAGTAAATGCCTTCTGTATTAATTCTATATTTCTGTGTAATGCTTTCTGCACATATTTTGTCTGTATAGAGTTAAACTGAAATGTAGGAAAAGTGCATGTTTTTTAGTATTTTTCGTGAACTGGACTTCGTAACTGAACGTTGCATCTACATAGGATTCTTCCACATAGGAGGATATTCTTGTTTACTACTCCTTTTTTCTCTTGTAGATATCTCTTGAATTTTCCAATGCCAATTGAATTTACATCACCTCTCTATAAAGAGCATCTTACAGATGATGTTGTTAACCAGCAAATCCCGTATCTGTGGCAGATCTACTGGTGAGATTTTTCTAAGGAATTTCTGAGAAACAGCTGTTGGGTCTTTGTAAATTGCATTTTCAAAAGCACAGTATTCGTTACTTGCATAGGGGAGTATCACTTCGGGTTCTCTGTATAAATGATTGGCCAGTCCTTAGAGAACCTACTGGCCTGCTGCACAGTGGAGATAATTTTATGAAACTGAGCTGCACGTCAGCTTAAATTTTCCACTTGGGAAATCTTTCAGAAGTTTTGACCTACAGGAATGGCAATAGGCGTGTTCCTCTCAAAATGATTTTTTTTGTTTGTTTTACTTTTGGTTAAGGTTGCTGCTGCTAGTAGTGTTCTTCTTTCTTGTGGCTTTCAGTTGTCTCCCTTCTATTTTACAATAGTCCTACTTTAGAAGGGTTTCCTTTCTGTTTACTTCTGACCTCTGCAACTCCTTGACTCATTGTTTCAGCTGTTCATGGAGAAGCTCTACAGCAAAGTAATGCAGGAGGGTGACCTATTCCTCTGGAAGAAGTTGTAAAGGAACATATCTTTGTCATGTATACACAATCTTTTTACTTTTTTCGTTTTTTCATTTTCTTCCATCATTCCTTTTGGTAGCAGCTGGATTGCCAGACACCACAGTATTAGCCATCTGTAACTTATTCTAGTTACTTAACTGTGGTTACTGAGGTGCTTGCTTAGGCTGTTTGCGAAGTTTACCTCTTCATGGTCTGGGTTTGTCAGTCTTCACAAGTAGCTATTTGGCTTTTCAGATAAGTAAAAGGGCAAGGATGATACTGCTTCACATACTGACTGAGGACTCCTCAGAACTTCTTCAGCACTGTTGCTTATTGTTTTTAATTGGTGGACAACTTACAGGTGAAATACATGGTTTTCAAGAAAACTTAATTTAAACCTTATTATAAAGATTACCTTTATGGGGTTTTTCTTACATTGTCTGTTAATGCCAATTTACATTTTTTTTGTTTATTTTTTTTTACAAAATACCTCTTGAGAAGCTCAGTTTTGGGTTTGGCACTTACACAGTAGAAGTATTGTTACTAAGACACTTGAGGTCACTATTTAGTCATAAGGTTCCCTGACTTAAGCTCAGATTCTCCTGTATTTTAGCACTTGCTTCTAAGAGGGAAAATAAGTGTTCTTGAAATGAGTGCCTAAATTACTTTCAGAGTAAATAGAGTGTTTCTCTGTCTGAGTTTTGCTACATTAAGTGTCTAGGCACCTGGGCCTGTGTATCCATATTTCCTTTCTTCAGGTATGGGGGACAAAAGACATAAAAGTTCACTTTTACCAGCTGAAAATAGATTGAAATCAGCAAAGCCTTAAAGGTCTTGTAGCAATGTTTTACTTGGAAAGATCCTATTGTTTGTGCATGCAAATGTATACGCACACTATTCTAGAGTAGCAAATCGGTGATTTAGTTTATTTCCTGGGGAAAGCAGGAGTAGAATCAGGCACTGATTATGTGACTGCAGTCAGGGGGGTTCCCTAGCAAGGTAGCAAGGTCAGCCCTATCTCACTGTATATATTTCTGTATTCTCCTTCTTTATGAGGTTGTTAGATTCACCGCCCCGCCCTTACTTAATAAAAGTCTTACCTTTTTTTCATTGTTACTTTACACTTTAAAATACGGATTTTTCACCATGTCTTGATCTAAGAATGTGTCTGCTCTTGTCTTTGATGAGGTCTTGTATGTTGGTCTAGCTGTATGTTTCTTTGAGAAGCTGTTAAACAAAATTAAGGGTTTTTTTGAACCTTTCTTGTCAGGTTTTTTTTTCCTCTGACACAATCAGTATGTTTCTACCACAGATATTGATAATATTTGTTTCAGAATACTAACTTTGTTGCCAGAGACTGATACTATTTCCCAAGTGGCTTTAAGGAAACTTCGAAATTTATCGTTCTGGAGCTTTCCAAATGAAAACTCAAGACTTGTGTCCATTCTGTGGCAGTTAGAGCATTCCTATTAGAAGGATTAGTAAAGGGTACTTTACAAGAGTAGAAGACAGTTGGTAACAATTGATTTGTTTTTAAGGGTTGCATTTTAAACTTCATGGTTGCTTTATTATTCCTTGTTTCCTGCTTTGGAGACTTACCCATTCTAATAAATTGACTGATAAATTAGTCCATGATGCTGTTAAACTGAAAGCGCTGTTTTTTTTCTTGAATCTGAGAATGGGAAATTCTTAATTGTATCTTACTCTTAATATGTAATTACACGTATTGTTTATGAGCTACAACAGTTTTTATCTTTTTATATGAACAGTTTGTGCCAGTCTCTTCACGCAAGTGTTGGTGAAGCACTGGATGCTTATGAAGCAGCTCTGGGGGCAGTGATGCAGCAGGAAACTGTTCAGAACATTTGGTTGGAGTAAGTTCTTACGGGAAGAAGGTTAATTAATCTCAACTATTAAGTGAAGGCTACCAGAACCATGGTTTTTCTTTTATTTTTTTTTTCTTCCAGTTACCTTGTTTTTCTCAATAGCAAAGTTGTTGAATCCACCAACAAAGTTCAAGAATTCAAGCTTTTTACTGATCTAGTGAACAGATGTCTGGTGACAGTCCCCACAAGATACCCAATTCCGTTTAGTACTGCTGATTATTGGACCAATTATGAGTTTCATAATAAGGTAAAAATGTGTCTGTGGACAGTTTTAGCTAAAGAAAGAGGCTGATGACCTGTTAGCAGGTACCTGTAATCTGTTTGTTCAAGTACAGCATCAGTATATGAACAATGAGAGCTAGAAAAAGAAAGAAGTGTCTGAGTGTAGTAGTGTTTTGAGCAGAAGAGTATCTAGCAGTGACATTTTCAAATAAAGGTCGTGTAATGTGAAGAGAAACTTTTTGGCATGTTAATGACAAATTATTTTTTTCTAGAGAAAAGAGAAAATGTGTAAGGGAGGGAAGATACGGTTAAGCAAGAGGGATCTGCAGAGCTGTACCACTGGCAGATGGAAACAGTTTTGATCATAGAAATTATAATGGTTGAGAAACAGAAGGAATAAAGTAGGAGGAAAAAGTTGAGCACTTGTAATAGACAGAACAAAACTTACAGAAATCCTGGATCCAGTTTTGCTAACAAGCACTGCATTTATCTTTATGCACTAAATGCAGGCTGGAAGTACTAAAATACATGGTTCTAGCACACTAGCTTTATATTATACAAATTGATTTCTGTATCCTTGAAGGATAAGGTTTGAAGGTGTAGCAACTATTTTAGTTATAGTGTTCATAGTTTGTCATACCATTATTCTTAGCAAAATAAGAGCTATAAATTGGATTAATGTTTGTAATTTGAATTCTACAGGTAATTCTTTTTTATTTGAGCTGCATTCCAAAATCTCAGCATTCCAAAACCTTGGAACGGTTTTGTTCTACCATGCCTACTAATCCTGGACTTGCACTGAGGTATGTAAAAGTACTTTTAATCAGGCAGACGGTTAACATAACTATTGTTTTTTTATGCAAGACATGCATGATTTGCTTTCTACTACAGAAGTAAAACTGTTCCTCTATTATTGCATGTTGCTTGAGGCATATTGTGCCTTCTGACATCATCTCAATCTTAGATTTGACAGTGTTCTGTTCTATCTACAGACAGGTTATAATTATGCAGGAACTAACTCTGCATTGTACATGATGACTACAAATGGTCAAAATTTCAAGTGGGTAGAGAAACATCAGATATATATTAAAATCTTCTTGTTACTTGATGATCTATTAGGATATAGTTCCAGAACAAATAAAAATGGATACACCAGTCTATAACAATGCTACCTTAAAACATTTATTTAGCAATGATAAATCATAATTCAAAGAAAATCTGATGGGAAACAACCAGTTAATGTAAGCATTGCACTGACTCTTACTTGAACAGTATTTCAAAACGTGCCCTTCTAGGATTAGAGTCCACATTTTACTGTGTTCAGGTGCACTGAATGCATGAATATTTGACTAATATTGAAAAGTCCCAAAACACTATTCATCATCAACAGTGACCCCAAAGAATTCAAAGCAAGGCTTGAAGTGAGTGTGTGTGGTTGTGAGCATGGGGAGGGTGTGACACAGCTGTCTTTGGCAGTTGAATGGCTTCATTTTAAACCAAGTTGCGATTCTGTCTAGATGGAACTTGCAGCTCCTTTAGACAATGTTGCTACTGCATGAAATGGGTGAGCAGAACTGACTGAACAGTATCTCTAGCCAGATGACTATAAAACTAATTTGTTTCCTTTCAAATGTGCAGTTACCTTATGCATGCTAAAAGTGGATGTGTAATCCACTTGTAATCTTGTAATATGCCAAGATCATATTTTCTTTCTGATTTCGCACTTCTTACTTTTCTGAAAGTGTATCTTAACTTTCTTTGTTTTGTTCTGAGAGCATGGTCAGTATTGTATATGGTGGCTTGGGCTTTTTCCTACTTACAGCTCTTGACTCAGATTAGGTATATTTTGTGTAATGTGTTTTTATCTTGGATAGCTTTTCTGTTCCAAGTGATTAGAGCAGTGTTCCTTTCTCATGAATGCCTTTTACAGACTGCTTCTGCGTTATTGGGAGGAGAGCAATGTTCAGATTCTGAAACTACAAGCCAAGATGTTTACATATAATATCCCAACATGCCTGGCCATCTGGAAAATGTAATGCAACAGTCATACATCTGTTTTCGTAGATATTGCTTTTGTTTGTAAGGTTTACTTCACAAAGGTAAATCTAAAATGTCCTTCCAGTTGGGCTTGTACTGGAAGCTTCTTTTTCGTTAGCTTATTATTTAGAGAGTAACTGTTCGTTACAGCAGACAGAGGTACTGTCACCTCTTTAAAATGAGAAATGAAATTTCCCTCTTGGGGGAAACTTAAGTGAATGGATATTATGCAGATAAATATGAATGATGTATTTACAAGTTGCCTTTTTAAATTCAACTATTGACTTCTGTCTCCCCCTCTCTACCCCTCCCCTTTATATATCACAATAGCAGTATTCTCCATTATCCAGTGATGCTGAACTGATCTTTTTCTTCAATGTTTGTTCATAATGGGGAACCACTGAAATGTCTTGCTCATGTAAGGTTGTTTTTAAAAAATGGCTATTTTTATTTTTTCACAATAGATTAACCTCATTGGAAGTTAGTTTCTTCTCAAGGAATTAGTAATTCCATTCCACAGTCAATATTCTGCCATTAATGGCATTTAAAATAATTCAAGAGTAAATGTTTTTATATATTTCTTTTCCTCAGAGCCATTGCTGCCGAATGCTTTCTAATGGGACAAAGAGAAGTAAGTCAACACAGTGTACTAAAATGAGTAATTATGAAATTCTGTAAAACTTCTCATACCTTGGCTTTACCCAAAGCAATGGTCATCTTGTATATCCAAGATTTTTAGTTAGTTGGAGTACTCTAGTTTATGAACACCAAAACATTTGCCGCAAGTGTGAGAGATGTTTTTGTCAATTGGGGTAGAATGGATTATATAATGAGTGCATAGTCTTTCTGTGTATCTTTCCCATATTGGGAAGGCTGTATTATTCTCCTTTTTTTTTTTTTTACCTGGTGGATATTGTTGTATTTTAAGTTGTAGCAGAGAGAAGTAAGACTTGTGCTGGAAGATGCTAATGATTATCTTTACAAGTGGACAAAAGAGCTAGAGAGGAACTTTTCACCAGGGCATGTCATACTAGGACAAGAGAGAATAGCTTCAAATTGACAGAGAGGTTTAGATTGGATATTAGGAAAAACAACTTTACTGTGAGGTGGTGAGACAAACAGGTTGCCCAGAGAAGTTGTAGATCACTTGTAGGGATGAGGTTTCTAGGCCAGACTGGGTGGGGTTTTGAGCAACCTGGTCTAGTCCAGTTGAAGATGTCCCTACCCATGATGGGGTTTGTGAACTAGATGATCTGTAAGGTCCCTTCCAACCCAAACCATTCTTTGGTTCTTGGAAATAGTTGGAGAGGGGGTTTGCCAAACTAATGTATGGAAAGAGTTTGCATGGTTCCCGACCACACAAAAGATGCCAGTTCCCTTTTTGCCAAAAATAATAGGTTTGCTTATTAGGACTTAGGGTAGGGAAATATCACTCCATATACAAACACAGAAGAGTTTTTTGGGCACAGCAACTGAATCATGTTGCAAACAGAATGATCTTCCTGGTATTGTTGCTGTCACCTTCAAAATACTCTCCTGCCTGTGGAAGGATGCTGTGTATTTGAGGGTGGGGGTTGTCATGAGGCTCTGGATTTGTGACTCAGCAGTTCCTTGTGGTATTTGAGCTACTTCTGTGCTGTATCTGGTTTTGTGTCATTCTTGTAGTGACTTATTCTTAGCATTCTTCTGTTTTTGTCAGTGGTCTTTCTTCTGAGTCAGTAATAAAGCTTTAACTGATCCATAAAGGGCAGCATGGCTGTTGTTAGACTCACATACAAAATGTTTTCTATTCTTTTTTATGGTCTCCTAGAATGTTTAAAAAGAACGTCCCCTAAGCAGAATTATTTGTTTTGTTAGATCAAATAGCTCAAAGTCAGGAGATACCAAAGGCTGGGTTGCCTATTCAACCTTAATTCTGTCTCTGTGTTGATGGTTTGGTGTAATCTGTAATTAGTCACAGATCCCTGCTTCAATCATTGTATTAGATGGACTACATCTCAAGACACTGCCTATAGTAAGGCTGGTGGCTGGTTTGTTTGGTTAGAAAAATATATGTCAAATGCATAAGAAAGAGGGCCCTTGAGAAAATGAGCCAATTAAAGTGAAGGCATATGTGAAACATCGTAGCTGGATTACACCCAGAAGAAATCTTGTGGTTTTCTTCTGCAACCACCTCACTAATTACATGATATGTGGTAAAATCACTTAAGTAGGCACACACTTGCAGTTGGGTTTTTGTCTGGGTCTTGGTTTGGGATGTAGTGAGCGCTTACAACTGTTTACACAAATCAGTGATTGTTCCAGATAACTGGGTTTTCTAATAAACAAGTAGGATATTGGTTTAAAATTGAATTGTGATTCAGATTCTGGATTTCCTGTTCCTGGAGAACCCGTCATTTATTTCCTTCAGAGGTCATATAAAGGTTTGTTAAAAGTATATGAAAATGGGTGCAAGTATTTAAAATGCCAACAAATACCTCCCCTAGTGACTCTGATTGAAGTTGTGACTTTAGATACCAGTAGTTGAAGGACACTTGAGTAAGTACTAGTATTAAATATTTTGGTCCTCTATTTTGAACCCTAAAACGGTAAAACCATTATTTTTTGAGAGTTGCAAAAACTCCAACTGATTGTTCAAGCATAGATAGATAGATGCTGAAGGAAAAAAGCCCATGAAACAGTTATTTTCATTGCAGGATTGAAATGATATGCAATAAACAAGACTTGAGACTACATACTGAGTGGTGAAAGAAATACTCAGTAAGCTGCTTCATTCCCTGAATGTGTTCCATCCTGTGCAATGAATGAGGCAAGAATCTTGTGAAGAAAAATAGCATGTCCTCATGTAACTAATCATGTTCATAAAAGGGTCAGAATTAAGGTCAGACATAAACTTGCCTTTGCTTTTAGTACCAATTTAATGCTCAACTTCAAAACGATTTTAAAAATTATTGCAAGAGAGTTCTGTGCTTCAGATATTTCATTTTAAGTGCATGAAATTGTGCTGACTTTTAATACTTGCCTTTATTTTACAGGTCCATCATTTATATCAGAGAGCCCTTCAGAAGTTACCTCTATGTGCAACACTGTGGAAAGATGTAATGTTTTCTCCTTATGATTCAGTTTGAGGTTTCATATAAATTCTCTGCATATCCCATATCCATAGATGTGGTGATGCTCAGGCTCTGGCTAAATCTTATATCTGCTTCCCCATCTCTTTCAGCAACTCTTGTTTGAAGCATCAGGAGGAGGTAAAACTGATAACCTGAGAAAACTAGTTTCCAAGTGCCAAGAGGTTGGAGTCAGCCTAGATGAGCTTTTAAATTTAAACACTTACAGAACAGAAAACAAGAATCACTGAACGCTGGGTATGGTCAGCCCTAAGTCCTATAAAATGCCAAAATCAGTTGAATGGTTCTTCAGGCTGATCCATGCCCTAAGATCTATGTAAGGCAGATGAGTATTGCTGAGCATATCAAGTCTCCAGTCTGCTTTCCTTGAACCTGGAAACAATTAACATGACCTTCTTCTGGAAACATGAACTCCCTGTCTGGCCTTGCTTCTGGGCCCTGCCAGATTCTCATAACGTCATCTACGTAAGTATAGTTAATCAAAATGACAGACTTTATTTTTTTATGTTTTCTTTTTATTTACTGTTTTCTTTGTTTTGCTGTTCCTGATTCACTTGACACTCTCGCTGATGCCTGAGAGATCTGTGTTTGGGATTAATTTACTGGGCTGTGTTTACAGTAAAAAGCAACTAGTCCATTTTGGGTTTTTCCTTTTTTAAACCTTTTTTGAGACCTTTTCATTACAGGATTTAAAACAAAAGCAGCCGCTCTTAAGGAAAGTGTAACTGCCGTGGCCACAAGTATGCTTCTTGCACTTGAAGGCTCTAAGAGGGTTGCTTACTGCCCTTTTCTGCATTGGACTCATGGCAGAGACTATTAAACTTGAAGATTAAAGAAACTTTTGCAAATGCCAGTGCATCAGAACCTAAGAGTGGTCAATTATGTGCAATTTTTTGTAAAGAAATTTTAATTTATAATAAAGTTTAACAGTTTAAAGAAAGATAACATTCATCTGTTTTGTTTTGATACTACTGTGCGCTATTACAGGTGTTTTTGCAGAGATATTTTCAATACAAGCTGACCTTTCAAGAAAAATCTGTTGTCTTTTGTTATTTTGCTCAAGAGATAAGCAAATGTGGTTGAGCTACATATTGTGGATATAGAAAAAACCTTGAGGGTTTTTTCATCCCCTTGCCTCAGGTACACAGTTGTTTGTCCCTTAACAACTATTCCTATCAATAATAACACTTAAGTAATGGAAAATGCGTTTTATATTGTCCTTTTTGCCCCTAGTGAAATGAGGCCCACTTTCCAAAGTTGCTACATACACATTTTAGAGAGAGATGAAATATGTGCCAAATCATATCAAAAGGTGGCTGTGGTACCTGTTGCATAGGTGTTTCATTAAGATGCCAGTAAATGAGTGGTCTTCATGGTGAACAGTGAAGCAAAGTAATTTGTGACATATAGTTTCCCAGTAACTTTCAAACCCCTTACTTTATCTGAAGTTAAACATGAAGCAGCTCTCAAAGGAGGAAGAAGTGGGAAACACTGATTTTCATCCAGGGGAATGAAGAGTGTTTCTGCACCTTAAGTCCTTTTAAACAACTCACACTTAATTCTACCAATCATGCTTAAATACAAAACTTCAAGTACTCACCTTAATGGCCAAGTTTCCTGCAGACTATAAAACCAGTACTGGAAAACTGACTCACACCTGTTCTTTACTGGAGTAGGGTGGTATCCTGATTTTTGTTCACACTTAAGTAGTATGGCACAGAGCACAAAATTGTAGTATTTAATTTTTTTCTATTAAAAACCCCCTTAACTTTGATGAATGCTGGCTTACATACATTGGCCAAGTATTTTTTCATAGTTTGTCTTTACAACTTTTCAGATAAACAGTTGATGCTTTTCTGCAGCAGTGTTTATTTTAGTGGGATGCCATTTTACCTATTCCACTATTAAAAATGGAAAAGCTGTCAAGGGTTACAGTGCTTGTAATGCTGCCCTGTATGACTCTTACCTTAGTCTCATCTTGCACTTCGGTCAGAAAATTAACAGCCCTTTCTTGCCTTGCTGTAGAGTGACTTTATAGCAAAAGACCTTTATAAAGAAGACATGTTAAGCTTTACATTTTCATCAGGGATTAATTGTGTATACTCTGCCTTAATGGCTTCTCAGAATACTTAGAGATAGGGCAGGGGAAACCAAAAGCCCACAATGTTCTGATTTCCACTGGCCTTAATTCATACTGTTCTGATTAAAATACTCATGGTTTATGCATGTGGGCTTTTAACCCAATCTTGCTTGATGGTATATAAAAGTGGCTAATCATAATAGGAATTGTTAATTTAGAAACTGAAATGAAGAAGCTGCATTGTCTTCAGAGCAGCACAAATACTTTTTTTTACCAAGGAAGAAAAATGCACTGCTGGGTAATGTAGAAGTTCCTGGAAGGAGTTAGTGCTTCCACAGGTCTGCACTTAGTGTGGAGTCCTCTCCAGGCTCTGGTATTCTGGTAAGAGGGCTTTCTGTTCAAGAAACAGGGGGATTTCTAGCTATCATTTGCAAAACATCATTGATTATTCACCAGGAAGAATTAAATTTAGCAAGGGAATTAATTTAATCCACATACTAGTCTTTCAAATTAGTGATCTTTCCTAAGGACTTCTGTTCTACAAGCAATTTCTGATTACAGGCAATAGTGGTGAAGAGCTGGGAATAAAGGAAAATGCCAGTCAATAAAGCAAACCTACTAGCTGCTTAAGAGGAAAAATAAAAGGAAAGCACAGTAATTTTATACCATGAAGTTATGCTGCTGCTTGTTCTGTGCTCAGAACAACTACTTTATGAAGGGTGATTTGATTATTTGGTCTTTAAATCTTTCTGGAAATAAAGTCTAGATCTTTAATACTACTGCACCAAACTATTCCCACTACAATATTTTTCATTTCCTTGCTCTTGCAAAGACACATCAGTATGAGCAAAACATTCAGCTGCATTTATTAGGAAGAATAAATGAAAATAGGTGATTGCTTTGTTTATCTTTTGTAGGTCTACATTGAATCTACTAATCTCATTCGGTGTTGGTTATTTTAGTGCTCAGTAGTGCACATGGGACAGCCGGTGCTCTTACATTTTGCCGTGGCAAAAGCCATTACCCCCCTCCTGTACTCCATTAGGAAAAAATCTCCAGCAGGTCCAGGGAGGTGATCCTTCTCTGCAGCGCTGATGAAGCCATTCCTGTAGCTGTGCACCCTAGTCTGGCTTCCCAGTTCAAAAGAGATACGGAGTTACTGAAGAGAGCCCACTGAGTGGCCACTAAGATAAATGAGGGATGAGCATCCCATATATATGGGAAGGCTGCAAGAGCTGGGACTCTTCGGCCTGAAGAAATCTCGGGGAAAGAGCTTATCAGTGTGTACAAAAGGAAGATGTAAAGAGCCAAACTCTTAAGCTCTTAGTGGTGCCCAGTGGCAGTGCTAGAATGATTGGGCATAAACTAAAATGTGGGAGGTTTTGGCTGAATGTCAGTAGACACTTCTTTTTACTGTGAAAGTGACTGAGTACTGGTACAGGTGGCCAGAGAGCTAGTAGAGATATTAAAAATCTGCCTGGATGTTCTGGACAACTGGCTCTAGATGTCCCTGCTTGAGCAGGGAGTTGGAGCAGGTGATTTCCAGAGGTCCCTTCCAGCTGCAGTGATTTCATGATGCTGTCATGTTCCGGTTGTACACCTGTGTGCTTTCACCACCTTTGTCTTCCCAACCTCCCCTTCCACCCTAGTTGTCTCCGTGCTCCTTTAGCCAAGGGCAAAAAGCACAGGGCCAGGCCAGCAGTGTTGGTCCTTTCTAACTATCTCTGGCCAAGGCAGAGCTGTAAGTGTGTGATCTTTTGCACTTGTCTAACTTTGTAAATACTTCTTACCGCAGTATATCCAGGAGCTGAAGAGCTAGCTATGGACTTCATAGTGTCTTTAATGTTTTTATTGAGGTGTTCCTCCACTTCACATTTTGTTTTATATAGCCAGTGCACTGATTGCAATTAGTGATAGAGACTTCCTGCCTGGCTTTATTAATTCTGGATGAAAGTTGTATTTTAGGGTGGGTTTGTTTTTTTTTTTTTATTTTTTGTTAGTTTTTGTTAAGATGATTGTCAGAAACAATAAATGGGTGGTTTAAATTGAGAAGACTAAGGAAGTGTGTTGATCTTGTACAGCAGGTGTTTGAGACCTTGTCTCATCTCTGAGAGGGGAAGGTGTAGAACAGGCTGTCTTTTATAATCCTTCAGGCGTATTCCTTGTGCACCTGTACTGCTGCTGCTGTGCTCAGTTACTACTACTTGAAGGAGTAGCTAACTCTCAAAGTGGCAATATCCCACCAAGCAGTAGAAATTCATGTCATCGTCAGATGAGCTAAGTGAAAAGGGGCTGTGAAAATTCTACATCCTGCAGCTTCCCTGAAGAGCCCAATACAGCTCAAACTCCCATACACTCCCTGGTCTGTGGTGCTGTCCTGCATGTATACCATGTCCAACTGGATGCTTGGATCCAATTTCACAATATACCCAAGGTCAAGATTGTGTTGATAACGAAAGAAGGGGTGTTTTTCCTTAGCTCCCTTCTCTCCTGGATTTTACCATAAATGTTCTGTGAGATGAGTTTGTGTCCCTGAGGATCCAGAGCGCTCACATTGAATCATTAATGTTGGAAAAGACCTGCAAGATCATCAAGTTCAACCTTTGCCCTCATACCAGCATTCCCACTAAACCGTTAAACACGAAGTGCCAAGTCCACTCATTTTTTTGAACACTTCCAGGGATGGTGAATCCACCACTTCCCTGGGGAGCCTTAACCTCCCCTCATGCTGGTCAGACCTTAACTAAGCCCTTTCCTCCTCACAGGTAATTTCAGTTGACATGCCATTAAATGTCATTCAGAATTACAGGGCAGTGAGCTGCATCTTACCTGGGGAATCTAGACTGCGTCCTTACATGACCTCCCATTTCACCTGAGACTGGGAAGGATCCTACCATTGATTTTAGGGAGCGGTCAAAAGGGAGGCGAGAGCAGCAAAGGTTTGTTTTCCAGAACATAGCAGGAGTGTCAGCTTATCGTTATCTGTAAGGTGGCTTAATGTTTGCAAGGAGCCCAAGATCAAAATTTGGCTTAAAAGTGGATATAAACGTTAACTGCTACTTTTCTTTTTTATTGCATGCAACTATCTGTAATTGTCCTACCAGAGTAGCAGATAATAAAGCAGAGTATGGCCCGTAACTGAAACTTAAACCTTGTAAAGCTGTTAGCAATGAATTATCAATGTGTCTGTTTGTCCTCTGTTAATGGGAGCATAAAATACCACCATAAAGTTTGCACTCCTGCACCTGGGGTGCTGGCAGCAGTGACTGTATCATGGCTCAGTAAAATGTTGACAAAGATTAAATGGGAAGAAGCCTTTCAGTGCAGTCAGGAGGGCCTGACCTAGCACAAAAAACCACAGAAAACAGTGATGTTGTTCTGTAAGTGATTTGCTTCAAAGATTCTGAGCTGGGAAAAACCGTGTCTTTGGAAAAGGTAATGATTTTTAATTTCTCACTGCTGCCACAGCATGTGATGGTCACAGGTGATCTGTGAGGAGCTGTTCTTTGAGATAATAATCCTCATTGATTTCTCTATTTTCATGACAGCTGTCAGTCTGGCTCTCATTTGTGACCCTTGGAGTTATGTTTTCTTGAGAAAACTGTGGGTGAGGAAAGGCGGTTGGGGAACTTTTAAGAATGAGTCTGGAGGGCAGTGATATTTTTGCTTGTATTGACCAGAGTTAATACAGCATGAATAGGAAGACAGAAGAACTGCTTCTACTAGCTTCCATGAGGAAGTTTTAGTTGTGATTTTATGTGATGTGGAAATAGCCCATGTTTTTTCAGCACCTACTTTCTGTAATCACATCAGCTCTCACCTTTCCATCCTGAGGCTTTCTTCTCCCTCTGTGTTGTGGTTTAACCCTTGTCAGCAACCAAGTACCACACAGCCACTTGATAATACTGCTCTCTTTCCCATTGGGTTGGGGAGAAAAATGGCAAAGAAGAAGGTAAAATTAATGGGTTGAGATAAGAAAAGCTTAATAATAAATAATAGTTTTTAGTATTTTCCTTCCTTTCTCAAAAGATTCTGCTGCTTAGTGCTCCACATGATGACATCATCAATGTATTGCAGGCGTTCAGCGCTTAGAAGGTGATCCCAGCTGCTTGGTTTCCCTATCCTCTAATTCCACACTACTAGCCCTGTTACTCAGTATTGGGGCAGTCAGTTGATCACACGCTCACCTGTTCTGCCTCTTCCTCCTGTTCCTGTGATGGCCCTGCTTTGTGCTCCTTTACTAAACAAGCTCTCTTGTGTCCATTTCTTCTGGTGAAAAGGGGTGACTGATACCAGCAGGGCTTGGTGCTCTGGTTCAGCCGCAGGGCCTGGGGCCAGGGTTGGAGTAGCTGCAGTGCCTGTCACTTTGTCATCAAATCCAGGGAGATTCTTCTCCCTTGAGGATTCTGAATAGTGTTGAATAGGGCTCGGTAGGCCTGGGCCAGGACCCAGCACGTTGCAGTGATTTGTCGCTCTGGAATTGCCAGGCTGATGGCATCCTTTTTCCAAATAATTTCCTAGTTTTTCTGGATCCTGCACTTGTTCAGGGGAAGTTCCAAAACACTGGGGGTACCCTCTGTCCTAAGGCACTTGTCCATACTATCCCACACACCTGTCCACTCAGAGCTGTCCAATCTCAGCGCAGATCTCTGGGTGGTTTTCTTAAATACTTGTTCAACAAGACCTGGAACACAGTCAGAAGACAGCAATAAAACTATCCTGGTTTGAACATCCCAAGGATATTTGAAATTTGCAAGAGCTGTAGTAATTAGCCTGGAGAAGAGGAAGACGAATGGACGTGTCTCTCCCATGGATTGGGTCTCCCGAGGAGAAAAGGTAAAAGATATCATTATGAATAGTTTCCAATAGATGGCTCACAAAGTATGAAGATGACAGTAGTGCTGAGTACAAGTAACAGATTAGTTTCACAACCAGCAATTCTGTCATATCATAAGCCAGCATTAAAGTACAACATGATGCAACTCAGATAACAAGCACAACAGCTCTGAGAGCAAGTAAATCAACATTGTGATCAGTGACCATTAATAATGGATGATTATAACAGGTTTGTTCTAACATGTTCTAATCATATTTGTCTTTATCTCAACCCTTCATTGCCCCATGTCAGGCACCAAAAAAAAAAAAAGGACTGTTGTGGTTTAACACCAGCCAGCAACTCAGTACCACACAACTGCTCAGTCACACCTCCCTCCCTGGTGTGAAGGGGAGGAGAATCAGGAAGAAGGTAAAACCCATGGGCTGGTGTAAGAAGAGCTTAAGAACAAATTAACTTTAATAATTGAAATAAAATATAGTATGCTAACAATAACAATGACATAATTATAATGAAAAGGGAGGAAACAAGAAATAACCCACTCCCCGCAAAAGCCCCCACCCCAGCTCCTAAGTGATGTACAATGCAGTTGCTCATCACCCACTGACAGATGCCCAGCCCATCCCTGAGTAGGGATCCCCCCATCCCAACCAGTTACAGTTTTATTGTTCAGAACAACACCATGTGGTCTGAAATATCCATTTGGCCAGTTTGGGTCAGCTGTCCTGGCTGACCAGGAGAAGCTGAGAAGTCCTTGACTTTGTATAAGCGTTACCTGGCAACAACCAAAACACCAGTGTGTTACCAACATTATTCTCATACTACATCCAAAACACCACCATACCAGCTACTAAGAAGAAAATTAACACTACCCCAGCCAAAATCAGGACTTTGAAATATTCTGTGAACTTTGTTTCTTTTCTAGAAAAGATCTTAAGGCACCTTTCTCTGCCAGAATAGCTTAGCTAGCTTTCATTAGGAAGATTAACACCATGAACTGCACTGTTCAAACCTCTGTACAGTCAAGAAAAGTCAAACTGTGTCTGAAAACTCTTGTTGGGACAGCAAGAAAGAGTGGCAGTACATTCCTTGCATCACCTTACATAGACCAAGAAGACTGAAGCATGCTTTCAAAGGGGAAGCGGCTCCAAATGGTGCAATTATAACTGTGATTTCATCATCTCCAAAGTGATTGTGAGAGGATCAACTAGAAATCTCTCTACCCAGAGGACAAACTCTATGGTTAAAAAACTTATAATCACAAAAGTCTTAAGATAGCTGAGGCTGTGCCTAAAGACAGCCTGTGCTGAGTCTGTGCTGAGGGTTTAATGATTGATGCAGGAGATGGTGTATAGCAAGACCAAGTCCTGTAACAGGTGCATACTACAGTGCTGCGTTGTCAGAAGCCAAATGTAGGAGACTTGGATAAAGCCAAAGACTGAACTATGGGTTACAGTCTTGTTCAAACAGCAAAGAACTTGGTTTTAGAGTGCATCTGTTTGCTTCAGCTGAGAAATGCCAAGGACTGGCATGTGGTGCTTGTGCACCAGCTCAGTGGAGTAGTTTTGACTCTGTAAGTAGGAAGTCCTGCTTCCAGATGTTTTCTGGCTGTAAAACCTCAGCATAAACTGATGGATTATCTGGAGATTACTGTGGAGAAAGATACCACACCATATATAATATAAGTGGATTTATAATTACATGATGGGAGATAGGAAAATGACCAGCAGAATTCATTTGGAGGCAAAAAGTAAATATTTTTTGTCTGAAATCAGCACACGAGAGGGTCAGGGTCTGTAAAGTGCCAATGAACATAAAGCATGTGCTTTTATCACTTGTTCAGCATAATCCTTCCAGAGCTCTATATTGAGTTATTTTTGAAAGCCTTGTGCCAGCACTTTATCAGATGAACTGAGATCAAAGGTTAGGCTTGATTATTATTTTTGTGTGTCTTTCTGCGTTTTTTCCTGCCCAATTCTACTAAGCAGTCCAGAGGCTTTAAGTAATGAAAAGCTTTTGTGGAAATGGAACAGTGTAAACTGTTTCAGCCTGGCCTTCTTAACTAGTATTTAGAGGGGCACAGAACACACAGGTACAATGCCAGGACCTGAGCTCACTCTATGTATTGAACACTGATTTTTTGATGTAGTTGAAGTCCTAAGATGTAATATGTAGAAATGGCTGCAGAGAGAATCATCCATGGAAACCTTGAGTCAAGAAGCCTTGATCCAGTCACAAAGCACCCACTGATGAGGCTGGCTACTGGGCCTTATCCAACACTGGGTTTTGTGTTTCCTAGATTGCAGGCAACTGGACAAAGGAGTGAGCTGGAAAGTCTCTAAGCCAAGTCAAGAAATACACCCATTTGCCTTGGATATCCTGCATCCAGTTCTGCTGGACACACTGATAGAATACTACGCCTACACCCTGGACTCTATCCCTCTGAACCGTTGGATTTGTGCCAGAAACTCCAGAAACATCGGTTGTATTAATGGGATTGGGCAAGATACAGACTTAAGCTCAGGCTAATAGTTCAACCTGCTGTTAGCAGGCTCCCTGACATGGTTTTGGGCCATACAGCATCTGTCCCAGTTTTGTTTAGTAAACTAATGTGTAGATCAGACACTGTTCCCAAGATGGTTTATGAACAAACCATTCTATTTTGGAAGAAAGAGTGAGTGTGTGTAGACCTGGATAATGCTTTGAGGGCAGACAATATCCCCAGACAGTTTAATTCACAATACAGAAGTAGCCACTGTGTCTAGAGGCAGGTGGCAGGTTGTGTGCTGGGACTCTGGAGCCAGAGAGTCACAGAACCAAGCACAGAACCAAGCACACTGACTGAAGCCTCCTGGCTTTTTGCTGGATGGAACTTGGATCCTGGAAGTTCTGAGTGCCCAAAGTGCTGAAGATGGGATCCTGATGCCTTTTCCTGGAGGCAGCAGCTGGGCCACTGGCACTGCCTGAGTGCTCTTTCAGCTGAAGCTCTCCAGTGCAGCTCATATCTCTCTTCCTCTGAGCTAGCATTACATGTCAACCTTCCCAGGACTGTAGGGATAAAAGAACAAGTACATAAACAGTCATATAGGGTGAAAGAGGGGATGCTTTCCTAATAAAACGGTAATGTTTCCATAAGGCCTACAGAAACTGTGGTGGTGGTGATGGCAGTAAAGATTCCAATTTGACTGAGCAGTCCAGTGTGTGCAGATTAAGGTACTTTCTAGGACATTTCTGCTTTTGAGGAGTCTGTAAGTCTCTGGTCATACATCCTTACTGTAATTTGCCCACCTGCACACTTGCTGGGCTGCCAGTATGTAGGTTGTGCACATGGGCTCTCAAAGTCCACTGCAGTATTGACCATCTCCTTGGCTTCTCCAGCACACTTTCTAATGTCCCACCTGCTGTATGATTTTGGAATTGTGAACTGTAACACATCAGTAAATTCAGGACATCCCTGTCCTATCTTCAGCATTCCAAATACTCTGGATTTAAAGCTTACCTTTTTGATAGCTGAAGAAAACAGGAATATGTGCCTTTTATAGAATAATAAATACATAGATATGGATAACAGTGTCAATACACTTACTTTCCTTGATTTCCTGACCATTCTTCTGTATGGACGTGGGAGTCTTCTGCACCTGGTTTCTTAGCCACTGCTTTCCCAGATCTGCTTGGCTGGGGTCTGTTTTCTGTGCCTTTGACTTTCTTGATGTAATTTTCCTCGTGCTGCCGATGAGATCCTTTTCTCTTACAATGCTGGAGCCCTTTGATCAGTTTATCATTTGATCTATTCTTTGATGGTTTTCCTTCTGCATGTAAAAGGTTTTGCTGTGACTTTAAACCATCTTGCTGATCAAGGATGCTCTGTTTCAGATTGGAAAACCATTGAAGCTGAAAGGCTCCCATTGCCAGCCTTTTGTCCATCCCCACCACCACCAAGGCAGGAGAGGCTGGGACCATGCCTTCTCCCTGAATTCCTCAAATTTGCACAGGGAGTTTTCTCAAACTGTCCCTCTGAGCCCTTCAGAAAAAGGAGGACTCGCTGAATCAGAAACTGAAAAGGAAAACAAGTGTTTCCCAGCGGCAGTGAAGCACACTTGGGCACATGGTGGCACTAAGTGCCTGGAAAAAAAGGCTGACTTTCTCCATCCAGCCTGACTGCCTGCGACCTCAGAGCTACATCCCTGATGGAAGAGGCAAAAGACTGACTGTTGCAGGGCAAGACAAAGTAAGAAACCTAAACTTCCAATAGGATGTCTGGGAATACTCTCTTAGCAACTGTCTTCCTCTGTCTGTCATCTGTCTTGCAAATCCTGCTTCTGGTCACATTACACCCTCAAATCCCTTGGGGCAAGCTTTTCCTGGAGTGTTTTCTCATGTCTCCCTTGCAAATAAAGCCAGGGCACATTTCTGCTACCTTATTAAATGATCTATTTATTGAAAATCTTGCTCACATTTAAAAAACACATTATTTTTAAAAGGTGATGGCTTACTTTTTAGTCTGGGTCCTTCTTCCGAATCATTAATGGCTGGTTAACATCACATTGGCAGCCTAAACTTCTGAGCCATAAAATGTGAAACTTTAAAATTTTTTCCTTATGACAGAGGTATTTGGGGTAGAAAATCTGAATGACACGAAAGGAGAAATTTGCCAGGGAGCTCTAAGGGGGAAGTAGAGCTGAACAATCTTTTTCTAATTATCGTAATAAGAGCGCCATTATCAGAAATGCTCTGTGCTCTATTGGGAAAGAGAGCTATGTTAATAGGAAACAAAGATATTTGATCCTTCATAGATCAAAGCACTTTTAAGATGCTGCTGTCATTATGAAAGGCTCTTGGTGTAAGAGTGGTACTTAGTGGACAATAGCTCTGTTGTGTTGTTTTTTTTTTTAAATTATTGTATTAAAAAAAATTTAAAAATCAGACCTAATGTTTTATTTATGAGGTCCCACATTTGATGAGAAATGCTTCACTCTACCATAACACAACAGTGTTTAGGACTATGCTGTAGTTAACTGCCTACAAACGTGAGAAATTCACTGTACAAATAGGAATATTTGGTGAGGGAATAAACACTTGCTGAAATCCACTGAAGTGAAGAAGGTCCTTGGAAAGCTGCTAAATTCTACACTGCAAAGGTCTGTGGGCTTTTTTACCCATTTTTCTCCTTTCTCTTTATGCTCTCGTGTGTTCAGGATATAGCTGTGAGAGCTTCCAACTAGGCTTTTTCTTTTTGTGTTTTTGCAGTGCTTAGAGCAGTCAGATTCTGGTCTGAGACCTAAGCTCCAAAGTGCTCTCCTAACACAGATAATAATAAAAGTAGAGAGAAATTGATACTGATAATAGTTCACCTATGGGTCACAAAATGGATTTCTTAACAGTTGTAAAATTCTCAGGATGGGGGGAATTGCTTAAAGACCTACATACACCCACAGTCTTGTGTAAAGAATAGTGTCAAGAGAATGGGAAAAGGAGAGATAATGTTTTCAAGGTAGAGCCAATCAGGTTTTGTAGGTAGAAAAGCAGTATTCAGGGATAGAAACTAAATTATAGATACTGATATTTTACTTCAACATGTATTTAATTTCTGTCCAAGCTAGTATTACCTATTCCTATTTAAGTGGAGTGAATAGAAGAGTAAAGCTATTTGAATTTTGAATTGTCTGTCAGTTCACCAAACTTAACACTTGATAAACCAAATAAAACATGGTTTTTTATTGTTTAGTTTGTTTTCTAACGTTTCTGTAATACCAATAAAAGGTATTGTTACAATCCTCCCCTTTGTCCAGCACATGGGGCCACACATGGTTTGCCCACCATCATTTTGGTTTCTCTTTGCTGCTTTTTTGAATGAGGAACTTGATGACTATGAGATTTTTAAAGTGCTTTTGCTCCAGTATCTTTGAAGGTTGTCTTTTCTTGTGGTTTTTTTTCCCCACAAAAAGAAACTCAATCTCTACACAACCTCTCTGTTTGCTCTCTTAGAGATGGGCAAACTTACGTTAAATGCTCTGCTTGTGGTACTTTTAAGCCTAGAGCAAGGAGAGCTCATGACTTTCAGTTGCAAAGCAACTTTTTTTCAGGAAGCCATGGAGGCTGCTTTCAATTCCAGAGGTGGCATTTCCTGAGGCAGATATTTTGGCACCACTCACTGCACAGACAAAAGCCTCCTACACGAGAGCTTGGGCTGGAGAGCTGGAGCACTTTCTCTGAAGGAAACTCCAAAAGAATATTTTTCTGATATGCAATCTCTGTTTTCCTGAGGTAGTTGCACAAGCTTTCTGGCCCAGGGTGATCCTACAGGGTTTCCAGTCTGCTCGGACTTCACCTCCCTGTCAAGTGAAAGTGTATTTTTCTCTGACAGAGCACTTTGACTCCTTGTCTTCGTGATAATGAACACGTGCCAGACTCTGCTGTCAGTGTTCCTAGCTTCCATCCTGTGTGCTTTATTGCCTTATTTCAGCTCAGCAAGAATGTCATTGTCCCTTAGAGACATATTCTTCGATGTCTTAGGACTTGGTGTCTTTAGCTCTCCAGGAGCTAACAGGATGGAGAAGCCCACCTGGGTGGCCAGGTTGAGCAGGATTGGGTATCCAGGGGAATAGAAGCTTTTCCAGAATATGTCCTGTTGTCCAAACCTACCAAAAAAATCCATAAAAAACCCAAATCCCAGCAAAACTCCCCTAACAAAAAACCCATGGGAAATTCCAACAATTTGGAGAATTATCTGCATACTGGGACAAATATATATCAAATAAAGCACAATTCCTCGTATTTCGCATTCACAGCAAGGCATTCTATTACGTCAGGAAACTGTTTTCCCACTTCAGGCATTAAGATATTGTTGTGCCCCAATCCATTCCACGGGTTTAGGGGAATCCTGTTTGATTCACTCTGGATGGTGCACAGGAGGAACAACAAAATTCTCAGGAGGTTCAATAACAAGCATTTGCTGGCAAACTTTAGAACATTAAGGTGGACTAAGGTACTTGTAACATTTTAAAACAAAATCCAGACAAAGTAAGGAACTTCACAAACTTTAGCTTTGCAAACTTTAACGTAGCCACCTTTAAATTATCCAGACATAACAAGGCGCTTACTAAAGTGTTGACTAGAATTTTTTAGTCTAGTTTACAATATATTTGGAGAAGAAGAAGTTAGAATAAAGAGAGAGAAAGTAGAGAGGAAGAAAAAGGAGGGAGAAAGGTGTACAGTCACCATCCTTGGATGCAGTGATGAGACTTGATTGTTGCACTTTAGATGTGTATTGGTTGAAGTGATGGTGGCAGTCTTGATCTGCCATGAGGGGTGGGGAAAGCCCATGAAACACAAAGTCCAATGGGTCAATACACGCTCAGGCTCAGTGGGAACACCCAGGTACCACCCCTGGGAGGGCAGTTTTACACTCTCTGATGCAATACTGTGGGTCATGTGGCACTTCAGGTGTCTTTGATGGTTTATGACACCTTCTAAGACATGACAGCTGCCTCTCACATCAGCACAATTGAGCCAGTTATGCCCCATCACAAGGGATGAACCTTCAGACCTACCT
Organism: Machaerirhynchus nigripectus; assembly: GCA_013397975.1. NCBI lineage: Eukaryota > Metazoa > Chordata > Aves > Passeriformes > Dicruridae > Machaerirhynchus > Machaerirhynchus nigripectus. Next base: position 3,874,105 of record VZRQ01000586.1, read on the forward strand.
GTGAATGTCCCATTATCTCCCTCAGAGGGAAGTTTTACACCTGAGCCAGTTGTGTAATGTAGGACATTGACATGATAATCTCATTATCATGTCAATCAAATATCAATTCCCATCTCCCAGGATCTGCTTCTTATAGGCCTCTTCCCCTATCTAGCTCAAAACCAGATACCTGTTTGCAGCCTCTGGTGGAGGGTGTGCACTCCCTCTGCCCTGGGCTGTTCCCCTGCATGTCTGTCAGCAAAGCTCCCGCTGCTTTTGCAAATGGCCAATTGTTTGAGCCATTCATCATTAGCATTTCAGTGTCTCACACTGAAGCACTGACTTCATATTCTAGAATTCATTCTCTGGCCCCACAAACCTCTCTGGAGTTCATTCTCATAGTCTACCAGAAGGGAGACCTAGAAGGACTTCCCAGAAGGCAGTGGTACTTCCTATGGAAGATGAAACACCTGTTTTGAGTAGAACAATCTCCCCTATTACTTTTTTCTTAGAAGGCTGGGAGAACTCCTTCCTCCAGAAATAGGTTAGTTCATAAATGGGGAATGCTGATAATAACTGCAGTGACCTCTACAGATAGTCCTGAGAAGCTGTTGTTATGCATGGAACCAAATTAGTAACTGCAGACACCTGTCAAAACAGTGATTGCATATAGAGAATGACACCAGATGCAGAAGGAGATGTTTGAAACTTCCTTCAAGAATTAGTTTTGGAGTCCTGAGACCTTCAAGGCTGACTGCAGAAGACTCTGGTATGTGCATGCATAGAACTTAGTGAAAGTATTTAGATTCACAGATGGACAGTTTTCCTCTTGTAAACAAAGCGTATTTTTCACTTGACAAGTGGAACTGTTGCCACCTGTGAAAAAATTAAACAGGGATTTTGAGTGGACTCTTTGTCTGTGACTAAGTTTTTTAGAAATCCTGGCTGTGGGCCATCTCTCAAGAGGAATATTCTTAATGTTTTTTTTTCTTATGACTGAGATTGGATCTTTAGATAATTTTGACAATGCCACAACAATTTTTTTTTACGGAGAGAACATACTCATGTTTCCTATGTCTCCAGAGTCACTGGAGCACAAGTCTGTGATTCTCATTATATGAACAAGATGATCTTAATGTTGATACTGCCTTTTCTTTCCAGTATACTTGCAAGGGTTGGGTATAACACGTGCAATCTCTTCTGCTTTACTTATTAGCATAGGTCAATTTGCATTTTTCTTTAAAATTTCTAATCTCATGTAGCTAGGGTTCTGTTCAAACAAAGACATATAAAGAGTTATATCAGTTTTCTAAGCTTTGCTTCAGATTATTTTTTACAATAACATTGTTGCAGAAGGACAGACCAGTCCCTTGTTTGGGACATGTTAATGAAAGAGAACATGAAGTGCTTGTTATGGCTGGTGGAGATACTGGTCCCTCCCTTGCTGGTGGAAGCAGTACAGCTCTCCTGGAGTTTGAGAGCTGTCTTCTGCAGCACCTGAGCATCTGCACAATTACTGTGCTTCATGAATCTGGAAAGAATTTTCTGACACTCTTGCTGCTGCTGTTGTGATCCTACTTCTGTTTTTATATTGTTAGCTTTTCGTATCCATGTTCTTACTCCTCTGTCTCTACTTCCTTGTCTCACCGTGTCTTCCTAAGGAAGACATTACTTTTGCTACATTTTTTAATTATTTGAGCCCTTCCTAAGTGATTGATCAGTGAAATTTTCAGCACCTTAACTTTCATATAGCAACCTAAACTGATGTCAGAGAAATGTCTGATTATGATATTATTGTATTTCATACAACAGTCAGAGGAAATAAGTGGTGCCCCTGTTAAGCTGAAATTCCTATTACAGATGATTTGGATAGGAGATAGGTTGATACTTTATATGGTAGCAGCTTTCTCACTGTCTAGTATATATAGTTCACTGCTGCCTAGTGTATGTGGGTCACGGAGACAGGAAGCAAATACGGAGCAGCAGCAACAGCAAGGACTGCACAAGTGGCTGGTCTCCATTTGAGATCAATTATGACCACCAGATTAGTCAGGGATGTTCTCCCCTCTTTTAGGGGTGGAGACTGAAGCTGCACACCCACCTGGTGCAGCGTCGCTTGTGTGGTGTCATTCTCTGTCTGTCTCTGCTAGTGTCTGCTAAGGCTTGGCCTTTATCCCCATCCATTATTTTACAGGTGATCCCCATGTTCTTTATGGCTTTCACTGTATCTCTGACTAGCTCTTTTTTCTTGGACATCTGAAACTTTTCTGACGACTCAGCTCCCGAATAAAACTCAATAATGTGTCTACTGAGCCAGAGTAGTGGCATGCTCTGTCTGCTCTCCCTGAATAACCCGTTGCATGAGCCTGCAGTAAACTCTCCTTCAGTTGTTACTGCAGAGAACACTACATGTCTGTGGCACAAGTGCTTTCAGGGAGAAGTCGCCTATGCATGTGTGATAGCACATTGCCCAGATCACTGAGGTTGTGACCTCAGGCACTACTGCTCACTATTTGGTACATAAATTAATAAAAGTCTTTCTTCCATATATCAAGATGTATAACCTTCATGCCTGTTTTCCCCTTCTGCATCGAGGCTTTCATCAACCAGCTCGTTCTTCCTTTGTAGGTATTCTCTTTCCCTTCATTATCCAAGTTGTAGTATTTTCCTCCTATGATAACATAATTTCATTCTTCTTCGTTATGGTTCTTGGCTCTAATATTGCTTACACTGTCTGGTGCACACATGCATGTGAAATCATCTTTACTTGCTTGTTTTCTCACCATTTCAATGTCCTCCGCCATCATAATGCTTCCATCTTTTTGTATCCGCTTTGAGCTCTCCATCCTTCACAAAATTCCATCGTGCTTCTTAATATCTCATAAAACTCAACCCATTTGCATCCTGTCTCTTGAAGCCCTCTGTCCTCCCTGAGTTATGCACTCCCCTATGCTCTTTGTCATGCTTCTGTTTTTCTCCTCCTAAAGATCATGAACGACTTATTCCTATTTTCTGCTGTCCTATCTCAATAAGACTACTCTAAACCCACCCAACAAACTTACTTCTTCTCCACAGGCACCTCTGGCTGAAACGAGCTTCCCCAAACTAGTCTCCTTATCTACCCCGAGAACCTGCGTGCTCCTTGCTAAAATCCATTTACATATAGGACAACTTTACTTTTTAAAAAAATCTCTGTAATTTGTTACTTGCCATATGAAGTCCTGACTAAGCAATTGATTTCTGAGAGTTTTTGCTTAATTGGTATTTTACCCCTGTCTTTCAAGTACTTCATAGAAATGACTTACAATCCCCATCTCTGAAAAACCAAGGACATGTAACTGTCCCGTGTTGCAGTCCCTCTTCACAAGAATGCATGCACTGTTTCACCTCTCCCTGCTGCCTAGAAAATAACATGGTTGTGCTTAGCTGCTGCCTGCCTTTAATGTAACTGAGCTGGAAGTTCTGGTGCAGCCTGAGCAGCCCAGCTCTTGCCGAGTCCTGTGTTTTAAGCCACACCTTTCATTTGCCCTTAGCACCTCCACCCATTTCAAACCTGATGGTGCTACTGCCTCTCTGCCACGTATCAGATGAACTTTGCCAGCTCTTTGGTTATCCCCTCACCTGCTTCACCTGCCAGATTAGGGGTCAGAGAGAAAATGAGGAAGGATGTGGGAGAATTTGCTGTCTTACTAGAAGCAGCAGCCCAGTGCAGTTGAATTGCACTTCTCATGTGTATGGTCTGAAGGCTGTGGGTAACTTGTGCCTGACCTGATGCACCCTTGTCACACAGCTGGAGGTGCTGGTCTCACCTGTGGCAATTGTGAGAGATCATCAGCGAGACACGGCAGCATGCACAGGGAGCAGGATCTGTTCATAAGGGTCTGCGAGTGAAGTTTTGGTTAAAGATTTAGTATGTGTTAAAATGAAGCACTATTATTACTTTTTTTCTCCACTATTATTGTATTTTTTTTTTTTTTACAGCACACAACCTGTAACTTACACTCTGTCAAGAATTTCAGACACCTAGGGAGGTTAGTGTAAGTATTACAATAACTCAGGAAGGATTAATTGAGAATGCACACCATTTTGTGAGGTGTTAGGTCAGGATTAAATGCTCTTTACTGTGTAGTCACATTTTATTACAACTTTCATACGTTTGGAACACTGATAGAAAAGAAAGCATGTCGCCTATTTACAATCACTACACATTTACATTATATTATTTACAGATAATGAATTTAGTAACATATGAGCAGAAAATATAGCAAATATCAATAAGAAACTGTACAGGGCTTAATCTCATGTCCTTTACTGTAGTTGCATTTCACTGTAATAATAAATACAGTTCTATATTTACACATTTTACTTAAAAAATCTATTTAATGAATTTTAACAATTTCAAGTTTAAAATATTTGATCAAAATATTTCAAACATGCTTATAAAAATAAGACACAAAGCCTTTGGGACCTTCTGCAAGCTAATAAAGTTCTGATAAAAGAAGCTTTCTTTAACTAGTCTTTAGAATTATAACATTATTTTGCTTCTCAAATTTCTTTACAAACTTCTTAAATATAGCAAGCTGAAAGGAACCTCACTGACATTAAGCAGAGCAGCACAGATGGACCCCAGTTAAATTAAAGCTAAGTAAACATGGTAATAGGTATTGTGCAATGGTTGACTGATCCTCTGTTTAATCCAAAGTGGTTTCAGGCATCGTTTCTGCAGCTGTGTGCTGCACTGCTTCAAAAGCCACAACAGATAAAGGATTAAGATAAGTACCCAGCTGACTTTATCATACATAATTTCGGAATAGGTTCATTTTTTTTCTCCCTGAAGGATGAACATGTCAGCCAAAGTCAACTGATGCCATCTGTAACTGCAAAACTAAAAATACGCCAGTGTGAATGGACAAGAAAATCAAGGCATATGCATTGTTGGCAACAAATTCTTCATTGTGAAAATCCATCTTGGAGTCCCAGGAAGTTTTATATACAGGAACAGATGAACAACAGAGATCATCTGTAACTGATTACCTTAATTGCTGGGCCTAGCCTAACCTTCGTAATGTTAAAAAATTAGTCTCATGCACCTGGAGGCTGAGTGGCCATTAACTGAGCAGTGAGTACTGGGCTATTAAATGTTACTCCTCAGGGAGCTCTTTCTAACAACAACAACAAAAGGTAAATTTGTGCATTTTTCTGGTCTTAAATGATCAGCTTACTTAAGCAAAAGGTGCCAGCTCTGAGAAAAGAATACTGGAGTATCCCCTGATGGATTGGACAAGGTCAAAGAATTATATTCTAGGTGGCTCTGTTGCCTGAGATATTTTAACAGTAGACTTGGCAAGGACGTGAAGTCTCTTCTTTCTAACTGGGGCGCTTCTGATGTGTAAACATACACGCCTTGATTCAGCCAAGTATTAACAGATTTAAAGTCAGAGAACTCTGTTAATCTAATCAAGCCTTTTCCTAAACTAAAGCCATCAGAAGTTCCTGAATTTCAACAGCTGCTCCAGTATCTATTTTGGCAAAATATCCAATATGAATTCAGTAATTTTTGGTGACAGGTAATTTCACTAGCTAATGATCATCTCTATCAACAATTTGCACCTTTATTTCTCTGCTGCATATCCCTAATGTCAATTTGCAGTTGACCTTACCAGATCTTCTTCTCTCAGACGAGTAGTCCTCTGCCTTCGAACTTCTATATCCCAGAAGCAGCTACTTATAAACTGTGATCAAATCACTTATTTCTTAAGTTCCTTTAAATTTATGATATTCATATCCTTTTCAATTTCACAATGTTCTTTACAGCATGTGAATGCAATAATTGTTTGAAATATCCCAGGAGTGCTTGCATCAGTGCTGAGAACACAGATCACACTCTTCACTCCTACTTGATGTTGCCTTAGCTAAGGATATTGGCTATCCTTATCTGAAAGGACCCAGTGACCTCTAAATCTTCAACTGACTAGTGACTATGAACTTAGCAGCTTTCTAGAATCACTGTTTCATGAGACAGAGATCATGCCATGAGCAGGACTACAGTTTTTATTCCTACACAAATTACCTTAAATGAATGTTTCTGTCCGAGTGCCTTTGGTGTCCTTTAATAGTTCTCAGCATGCCAATTTTTTTATATTGATGACTTTCTAGGTAGTATTTTCCACCTTCAAATTATATGAGTCATCTGCCAATTTTATCATCAGTAATTCTGGAAGTGATTCTACTGGCACAAAAGCAATTCAGGACCAAACTGTGCAGAACCTCATTAGAAACATACCCATGTGACAATGCCTTGCCATTTACAATTACATTTAAAATGCCTAACAGGATTTTGATTAACTTCTTTCACATCATGTTAATTTTTAGCTTTTACTGACAATTAAAAATGCTTTGTCAAGTTAGATGACTTCCAAAATCCAAACCCAATGCCAGTTAAACCATTTAATCAGCTTTATCAAACATGGAACTCCATTAAAGGGTATTCTGCAAAAACCTTTAGGACTTGAACAGGATTACTCTTCCGTTTAGCTACCTTGCTGAACAAAGACCATACACAGACGCTTATAAAAACAACCATGGCACTGAAAAGCTGTTATTAAAACCAAATTGCAATAAACAGGAAAAAAAACCCAACCCCTGAAAACATCAGGTCATGCTTTGAAAAAATGTTATAAATTTAATATTATATTTTTGCTCTTGACCAACTGATGCCCTTTCTAGTAGTGCTACTTTAAAAGAGAGCAGCTGATAAAACTGCACAAACTTCAGCAGCTTTCATTTCCTCTCTTCAACCCAGCATTTTGGGAGCAGGCTGAGCAGGCTCAAGTATTGGATTTTCAGCCTGTTGCAAGTTTTGTCATTGTCTGTTTTCTGGTGCGTGTCACAATAATTTAGAGGCACTCTCTAAACTCGTAGGCACACATCCACACTTTTGGGATTAAAACTTTTGTAAACAGAGATATTATCTGTGCTGCTACTGCAACTAGCGGCAGGGAACAAATGCGACTGACGAAAGATTGCAGCCTTCTGTCATTTGATAAGATGGTGGCATTAGTGAACTGCTGGTGGGCATATCATATGATATGCTGGCACTCGTGAAGGTTACCAATGCTTGTGTTGAGTCACAAGATTGTTTTTCTATGTCTTCTGAATTCACAGAGATCAGACTAGCATGTTTTGATCTCCTCCATATCAAAGTTTGCTTTCGTAGACTTCCCAAATCCTCCTTAAAATGTGGGTTGAAAAGTATATACAGCAGTGGGTTTAGACATGCTGGCAGCGGGACAATCACTAGAAGTATTGACTTAATCACTTCTGGGCTGATAAAAGTGAGGTTTAGTAAGGAGGAAAAAGATAAGAAGGCCACAGGGCAATAAAGAATGCAATTAGTAAAAAGCAGCAGGGCTATATGTTTGACCATAGAGCAATCCCAAATGTTGTCTAGTTCTCCCTTTTCTAAACTACAGTAGAGCTTTGTATAAGCAACAGTCATTACAAGAAAACAAAGGGAGTTCAGCAGTACCAGTGCTACCATGTAGCCCATAGCAGTGGACTCTCCAAATGGGAGTGGCAAACAAAGCGGAGAAACCCCATACTCACTTCCAGTGAGAAGGGGTATCACGGCAATGATTAGTGCCAACATGAAGCAAAGGGAAATGGCAACTTTTACACTAGCAATGGAGGATTTTGTTTCAAACTTTGTAGCATGTTTTACAGAGAATGCACGTTCGAGTGCAGCTAGGGTAAGGAGGAATATGGAAGCCTCTGAAGCAAAAATGGAGAGAAGGCCTGTTATTTGGCAACCAATTCCACTTTCCCATTGTGCTCCGTACTGAGCAAAGCTACCGAAAGTGGATGCATCCACGCTAGCCAGCACTCCACTGGCCAGACCCATCAAGGCATTTACAACAGCTATTAAACCAATCAAAAGTTTTATGGAGGACATATACAATGGAGATCTGAAAACTGTAGCAGACACCAGTGCATTGCAAATAAAGGTCAAACCCACTATGGTCCACACTCCAATTCTGATCAGCCAGCTACCAAACAGATGGTCACATGGTTTGAAGGGGCCTGAAATGACAAAATAGAAAGGGTAAGGAAAACCCATGTAAACGAAAAAAACCTCGTGCTTTCTAAGACACTAAAGTTCATGCTTCTTGCAGATTGTGAGCACAGCCAAACAGTGAATTTTAGTCTAAAAAGTGATCTGGAAATGTTTCTTTGGAGTAATCTGAGTCTTTGATAACATGCTGTTAAACGTGTGATGCATGTTGGATTACTGGTGCATGTAAGTTTTGGTCTTTCATCACGAGTAGCCTATGGGTTTCTCACGAGTAGTCTGTGGGTTTCTCTTTGTGCCTGGCAGTACTACTGCAATGTGAGTGTGAACTCTTGTCGTTTCAAGAAACGCTGTGATATTTGTCAGTGTGTGAAAAAAGCTGAGCATGTTACCTCTCACTAAATTAGAACAGGTTCCTAGTAAGTCCTGGTAAAGTGTGATGTAATGGATATGGACAGATGTACTTTGTCTACCTTATAACACGACATTACACAGTCCAAGAAAATTGTGTCTCTCTTTGCGTCTCTCTTAGGGTTGCTGTCTGGCAGTTTCATACCTGGAGAAGGTGAGCATTGCACTGAATGATGAGATTTCAAATCTTCTTCAAAGTCAAGAAAAAAGTCCTCAAAATCACGTTCATCTATAGGGGAGAAAATGCCCAGAATTGTTACTGCAATTTTCAGGAAGAGTTTTTTTAGTAAAAGCTGCAAAAATGGCTGTGGTATTTAAGGCCTGGTCTTGTCCCTTTGCTTGCCAAACTGTGAGCAGAAGCAGAAATATGCTCACTTGGTTTTGAATGGCTGTACTTGGGATTATTTTAAAAGCTGGCGTCTTTACTTCTCTGAAAATAATCACTTACAGGTACATTCTCTATTGCCTAATCCGCAGTGTGATGACTGCCTAGGAAGGAGTTTAAAATATGCATTCTGCTGTTGTGCCATGCTACTAAGAATTAACCAAGTTTTCTGTGTTTCTGATGTAATGACTCTACCACGTAGTCTTGCCTCTATTCTTGCTGATCTCTGAGACTTACTGGTTTGCAGGAGCAGAGATAGCAACAGGATGGTACAAAGGTATGTGTGCATCTACATAAAAGATCAAGTAACAGACCTAGTGCTGAAGGGGAAAAAAATACAGTAGTCTTGTGTCCTAGAGAACAAATGCACTCTCTGGCAACCCTGGTTATGTGCATAGACTGGGGAACGAGATGCTGGAGAGCAGCCCTGCAGAAAGGGACCTGGGGTCCTGGTCGATGGCAAGCTGAACATGAGTCAGCAGTGCCCTGGCAGCCGGGAGGGCCAACCCTGTCCTGGGGTACATCAGGCACAGCATGGCCAGCCTGGCAAGGGAGGGGATTGTCCCGCTCTGCTCTGCACTGGGGCGGCCTCACCTCGAGTGCTGTGTGCAGTTTTGGGTGTCACAATATAAGAAAGATATAAATTTACTGGAGACTGTCCAAAGGAGGGCCATGAGGATGATGAAGGGTCTAGAGGAGCAGCTGTGTGAGAAGGAGATGAGGTTACTTGATTTGTTCAGCCTGGAGAAGAGGAGACTGAGGGGAGACATCATTTGAGTCTTCAACATCCTCACGAGGGGAAGCAGAGGGGCAGGTACAGAACTCTCATTGTCAGGGACAGGACTCAAGGAAATGGCATGAAGCTGAGCCAGGGGAGGTTTAGGCTGGATATCAAGAAAATGTTCTTCACCCAGAGGGTGGTTGGGCACTGGAGCAGGTTCCCCAGGGAAGTGGTCACAGCATCAAGCCTGTCAGAGTTCAAGAAGTGTTTGGACAATGCACATGGTGTGACTCTTGGGAATGGCCCTGTGCAGGGTAAGGAGTTGCACTTGATGATCCTTGTGGGTCCCTTCCAATTCAGCATATTCTATGATTCTATGATCCTATGAAAAAATATGCCTAAGTAGCCATGTACTTTGGCTATGACTCATCCTGAAGCGTGTGGGTAAGCCAAGGATGTGTTCCATTCTGAGGCTGGCAAGAAACTACATCTTTGTTGGCCTGCTCTTGTATGGAGTTACATACCAGCTGAACTACCATGTCTCTCATATAAAGGGAAGATTTAATTTACCATATTACTATAGCTATTATTTGGATGAAAAGATGAGTGCGTAAGTGAGTTGAGATTTTTGAATGGCAGACCTAAAATAACGAGTTTGCTAAGCACAGGAATGCTTAAATAACATTATTGGGCAAGAGAGAGGGAGAGACCACCTCTGTGACTGTAAAGAGTATTGGATTTATTTAACATCACAGGTTGCTCACAGCCTTCAGGTAGACTTAAAAGCCTAAGACAATGGTTACCTTGAATTTGTAACAGTCCAGCATCCTTTCTATGAAAGTCATCAACGCTGCTATTCTCATCTTTGCTCCATTGGCTGGAGATTCTGTAGTGGTTCTCACAAGCTCCAAAGGCACAGCACTGATAAGCATAAGGCATTTCCATAACTCTGCAGAAGAATAAGGAAGCATGCCATGATATTGGTTAAGAACCAGTTACTGGATTGTACTGCTCCTCCACAGTTAGCACATAGGAAATAGCTTAAATACCCACAACTGAAAGTAAAAATATCTCTGGGTAAAAATTAGTCATGATAATACAAAATGAGGATTCACAAATAAAATACCTCATCAGAAATGCAGATGGTTTTTAGGCTACTTTTAGGAAAGACACAATGAGGTTTTCTTATGTGTTTTCTTACGAGATGTTAAAGTGGGAGATCCATGTCTTGCTGTTGAGTCAATGTTACTCAGAGCTGTATTTCTATTTTTATGATTTTCTATGATTTTACTATGTAAATCAAGCGTTTCTCCAACAGTTACTTTCTTAATGGTTTCTTTTAAAAAAAAAGCACATCCCAAGATCACAACCTGCCTACTAAGCAAAACCAAAACACTTCCCAAAGTGAATTTCTCCACTTTAGGGAGAATGAGATCTTTTGGAAATCAAGCTCTATTCACCTCTTTCCACATTCAACTCTTTTCACAGTAAGATGGCAAAAACAAGGTTGTTTCTTTGCAGAAGATCAAGAAAGCAGTGTTCTAAACCAAAAAGTGAGTGAATCAGTCACTGTGTGTGAAAATGGGTGTCACTGAGAGAAAGTTTTAACTTTATTTTAAGTTTATTTTAAGTTTTTAAGTCTTAAAAATGAGAACAGTCATTGCAGGACACAGGATACTCATTCTTAATTCTTTCAAGATCATTGTTATTCCTAACACATAACAGTATATGTCAGTGAGTTCCAATCGTTATGAAGGCTTCTGTTGTCAGAAAAGTGCATATTTCTGGTATGCTGTAAATTTAATTCCTTTGGGGATGTGCAAATTCTGGGGGAGCACAGAAGAACTACTATCTGAGTTCTACAGACTACTTCTATTCCATAGATATATTTGATGCTTTAGAAGCAGAGGTATTTAATTTGCACAGTTTACCAATAGCACATAGTAAAACCTAACAGCCCACTTTAATTCTGAAAGTCCAATAAACCAAAAAGTTCAAAGATAAAGAAGTGATTAGGAGTTATTCTGAATTAACTTAAAAGGAATAAAGTAGAACTAGATCCTCCTATCAGATTACTCTCAACAGGTTAATCATGTAAATTAACATAATGAGTGTAATAAGCAACCTCTAACCCCCTGGGAAATCTGCAGAGAAATCAAGCTGAATCAGGCCCAGTGCCAACAAGACTTAAACTTGTGCACTAGCCAAAAGCTTGGTACAAAGGGGAACAAATGGAATGTTAAGTTCTAAAGTGATTTTTAAATTAGTGCATTTGGGGGCATTTAGATTCTATACCCTTACATTTCTGTTGGAAATGAACCACAATAATCTGTACCCTTGTACCCAATACAAAATTTTTAGGGTACTCAATAAAAGTTCAAGATAACCAAGGCCTAACTGTCAAGCAACCTCAGGCCAGCAGCTTTAAATATTTAATTTCTAACTCATTCATCTGCATGCCATCTTTTAACAAAAGGAGATTATCTAGATTAAACATTTTTGAACACATTTCCCAGAAGCCCTTCTTAAATAAACTGGTATTAAACCCATCGATTACTGGACTAACCCATAGCTAATCACCTGGGATAAAACCAATCCAAATCCCCAAACAGAAATTTCCCTTTTTTTGGAACAACAACAACAAAAATATCAAAAGTAACACTGACACTTCTGCGAGGTGATCCCTGCAACTTGTGGCTTCAGACCTTTGGAAGGACTCTGATATAGCTGGGGGAATGAACCGTTAGTGTATATTTTAGGCACAAGAGACTAACAGAAATACATTCTATTCTCTGGTTATTCAAACAGGTCTATGTACTTAATAATGACAGATTTCCAGATGCTCTTGTGCTTCTACCAACCTGCTGGTCTGTCATACACTGGAAATGTGGCTGTCCCACATTGTATTGGTCCACTTTGATGATGCAGCCAAAAACATCCATGGCTTTTAAATGATCTTTAAAGAGCAAGACTCAAATTTCTTATCCTCTCAGTAGGTATTTCTAGCATCCATTCTTAAATCTGAACAGTTTTTGTTTGTTTTCCCCCCCAACCTTTGTTATTAGGATATACACATAATCCTTAAATTACCAAATGCTGCTTAATCTATGTGCAAAGCCCAATTGCACACAATGGCTGCAACCAAGAACACAGGGGACAAACCATACTTTGCAAAGCAGGGAAATAAGTACCAGATCTTCTTGGTGACAGAGGAGCTTTTTGTTGTAAAAGCTACATTTAACAACAACAACAACAACAACAACAACAACAACAAAAGAAAAAAAAAAGGATGGAACTCTCAGGCCTACAGTGCTGGAGGCAGGAGTCCTTTTTATGGCTGGTGCTTATTTGATGTGGGTGATTAGATTTGGACTTTGTCAAATTAAACTCTTAGAAATACTGGCTAACTTTATTTTTATATACTCCTTATCTCACTAATGATATCTGTATCCTTGATAATTTTTTTCCTCTAGCAAGGAATGCCTCTTTTTTCTGTTTTTAGATTAAGCAGCAGAGAACACAAGGTCGTGGTCTCCCTCACAAAGGTGTGGAGTTAATGGTGAACAGGAAGGCACAGTTATGATGAATGGAGCAAAGCACCGAGTTCTTTTCAGCGCTGAATCAAAGCATCAGATAAAGAAGGAAGGAGTGGCTGGCAGCCTGACTTTGCTTCCTCAAGGCTTGCTGTAACAGGCTGGGCTCAGCTCTGTAGAGTGCTATTGCTGATGATGGGGAAGGGGATGCTTAGCTCTTTGATATGTCCGTATTGATGAATTCAGATGGGTGGGAAGTTTTTATACAGGAATTTGTCTTTAATGTTGTAACCATTGGCTAGTTACAACAATTGCAAAGGGTGAAACTTCATCTTGTTTTAGATCTCTGTTCAAGTTTGGTGCTTTGTGCATTATCTGTGCAGTGATCCTGTGAAATCCTGACCTCATTTTGATTTATGGTAAAAGTCACACAGACTGTAGGTCAGGATTTTATCCTATTCTCTGCTGACTGGATAGAATTTGTTCTTACAGATGTTAATTAACTCTAGATATATTAATCATACTTTGAATACATTTTTTAAAAGAATTAAGTTAGTTTGACATATCCTTGTTAACAATTTGCCCAGATGAAATACACTGTACTTTCATTTGAGCAATGTACACAATTTTGCTGATGGGAAATTCAAATAAGGTATAATTTTGAGAAAAGAATTTTAAAAACCTTAGTTATACATAATTCAATTGAATAATGGATTATTCTAGGGTTACTGCAGCACCTCTTATGCCTCTAGGTCATGGTATATACATCACTACATGTTTGCCAGGTTGGAGTAATCCATTTTCTTGTATGTACATTCTTTTAAAGAAACTTCAATTATTTTAGAATTGTCACCTGCCTTAGCATTTGGGCAAAGCCAACGAGAGAAGAAAAAGTATGGTATAAGCCCAGTCTCACCAATCATGACTTTTATGGTACTTGCTCCTTGGCCTCTGAGACCTATCTCAAGATCTCTAATGTAAAAGAGGCCTCTAGTACTTTGAATGTTAATGTTACAGTTTCATGCGCTTGATGAAGTCATTGCCTAATCCCTTCTGTGAAAAACTACCAATTTTGGGTTTATTAAGACTTTTAAGGCATTGTTTCCTAACCTTGGAACAATTTTTTGCAGCTCTTATCTCAGTTTGTATTAACATGCCATCACCGAAGTGTTCTAGGGTGGATCCCTCCAATGCTGTACACAGAGCCTTAATCAGCTCCACACTTCCATTCATCATTCCCTTATTGATAACTCCAAACACACCAGTTCTTGTCATTAATGGCCACATCTTGAGCTGTCTGCCTGCTAAGACTCTTGGGCCCTTTCCAGCGCAAAAGGCAAATCTAATGAAAACATAAGGATGGACTCTCCATCTTTGGAGATACTCAGAAGTTGAGTGGATGTGGTCCTGAGCAACTGGCTCCAGGTGCCCCTGCCTGAGCAGGTGGTTGGAGAAGACAGCCTCAAAGGTCCCTTGAAACCTCAGCCACTCTGTGATTTTGTAACTATGTGCACACTGTTCAGTTGTTTCATATTTTCTGATACCAAACTTTTTACAATAAAACTTGATAAGATACTTGTTGCACTTAGCATCTTCTAATTAAAATATAAAAAGGAAAGGAGAGTTAGGGTACACTCCCAAATACCCTGAAGTCAGAGTCAAAACCCTCTTTGCTGTGACCCTGAAATTAGTTCAGTTGGTTATAGCACGGTGCTAATAATGCCAAGGTCTTGGCTTCAATCCTCACATGGGCCATGGTCACCCAGTGACTGGCAGAGCTGCAAATGATCTTTAGAGGACACTTCCTTCCTGTATCGCAGAGGACCCGCAGAAATTATTAGTATCAAAGTGTGTTAGTAATACTGGAAAAGTATTATCTGAATCTTAATCAAAAGATTACAGAAAAATCATGTTCAAACAAAAGAGGTCAAATCTTTTGGTCTTTCAGGAATATATTCTTCCCTTGTATTTGCTGTGTTCTCATTACATATAATGGGAGTTCTGTAAGCACAATCCAGTAGAAGAAGGACATATCACTAAGCTGCCAGTGATATTGTTTTAACAGCTTTTGAAACATATCACCAGGAAGCAGATGTGGCTCGTACTAAGCAAGTACTGGGGTTAATATTTCAAAACCTTCATAGTTTCTTCAGTTAAAAGTGAGCATAATAAAAGAAGTCTATCATTTTTATCATATTTGCTTTAGTTTTAATGGCACAGATCAAAGACTGACAATATGAAGTAACATGCGTTACACACTGACACACCTTCCATTGCACATGAACACAAATGTGGCTTATTAGTTTTAATGATATACTCACTTGAGTTCTGGAAAATTTTCAGATGTTATCAAACTTTGTAGGGCATGATTTCCTGTTAATTTTAAATGAGTTAAACCATGTAGCCCCGTCACAGGAAAAGAGGACAAAAGGTTGGATGACACATCCCTGCATAACAGCAAATAAAAATCAGCTTATGGTTTTCATTTTTTTTCAGCACTAGAAGTGTCACATTGAAAAAACAGGTAAAAGTTTTCTAAGTCAATAAAAAATGACTGTATTCAACAGAGGCCCCAGTGAATGCAGCAAATCTGCAGCACTGCTCAGGAGTACTCACCTTAATGTCTAGCAGAAAGCTAACAGTAACATCTAGCAGTTAGTTGGATCTCTGTTTCCAAATTTTGACTCCAAACATTCATAGTGCCAGTTTTGAGAGTAGCAAATGAATTTAAAACCTTCTCACTAGACTGTCTGAATTCAAAGGAGCCAGAATAGCTTCCCACATTTTAAAAGAATCAGTGGGATGCTACAGGCATGGCTGCCCTGAAAGCTCCCCAAGGAGCAGGTCAGGTGTATGGGGAAGATCTGTGTTTTAGGAAAGGATGGGTCTGGGCTGGAGCAGAGGGAGATGACATTTCCAAGCTGAGGTTTGTCTGAGTAGCTGAGGGAAGACAGAACAGTAACACAGAGGAACACAGATATGAAACTTGGGGAAAGTAAAACAGGTGAATGAAAAAGTAGTAAGTGATCAAGGAGCTATCGCAAAATATTGAGGGGGGGGAGTCCAGAGGTACTGTTTTCTACTTTGTGATCTCCCTCTCTCCCATTTATTCAACAGTCTTTTTGGTCCTCCTCAAAGTTATCTACTCAGCAATACTCTAGATGGTCAAAAGTCAAGGAGGAAGAAGCGCAGTCTGATGCAGCTGAAATGCTTTTATGTCCAAGGCTGAACAGCAAAGTCTGGACTACACACTGGAATCTAAGGCCTAGGCATAAAATAAGGTATGTTGATGGACTGGGCTCTTACCTATCTGGTTTAGTGTGTGTCTTGCACACAGCACCATTAAAACCAAAGGTGAAATTCAGGTCCTACTGCAACAGTAAAAATGACCACTGGCTTGAGTCGGACCAAGGTTAGAGACCAGCATTTCAGGAGACTCTGGTACACTGTGTTCCTGTGTGTGTGCTCAAAGGCTTTTCTCTATAACCCCCTCTGACTTGTACGTTATTGTCCAAAGCTACAATTTACTGCTCACCTCACAAAGTAGGTAAGTTCTGAGGAGGGCCCCAAAAGGGATATTATAGACAAAATTGTCTGTGTGGACATTTGTCAGTGCACCATTCAGAGAGCTTTGCACATCAACAGAAATGAATACCTCTCCAAATTTAGGCTTCTTAGCAGCTACCGAATTATCTGTGAGCAAATGCCCAGCATCATAGCTTTGTGACAACCATGCAGCAAGATGACTCCAGAGGAATTTTTTTTCACATCTTCGCTATGCAGCCAATGTCTCAGGGATTCATAATAAAAAAGCATTACAGTGACAGTTGGAAGTAGGAAAAAAATAAGCAAGCACTGAGAAGTGCTTGTCAACAGTGCCTCCAAAAATGGCTGCTGATGTTTTGACCACTAACTGCTCTGGCTGAACTTAATAACGAAGAAAAACTATTTCATCAAACCAGGAACAATGAAATAAAGATGCATTCTGGAAAATGTTTAGTATTTAATTTTTAATCCAATTCCTGAGGCCTGAAACCCAACTAACAGGAAATAACTCCCACTGCTAAAACAGGCTAAACTGCTAACAAATTGAATGAAAAGAGGCAGATGCACTAATAATCTTCATGGACGCCAAATTATTACACAGTGTCATATGCAGCTTTGCTGTAATACCTACATGAATTGGGGAAGTACAAGAAAGCAGACATTTAAATATGGATTCAACAGACTAGATGATTAGAACAGAGAAACCCTCCATTTCTGCTGGGGCATCCAAGTTACTAAATTTTGGTATGTTCTTGAAAGAAAAATGCAAAAATTTGAATGTATGAGATATACAAATACTTACAGTTTGATCAGAGATGGCAAAGAGGAGAAGGCATTGGGGTGGATAATTTTAATTTTGTTCCAAGCTAAATCCCTACAAGAAAAGTGAGTAGAAAATGACATACCCACTGAGTGAATATGGAAGTTTTCAAACACTTGATTAGGAGGCCTAAATATAAAAAAGGTATTAATTACATGCCAATATTTTCAATAAGCTCCTGCATATCTCATAGTGCAAAGCATTTTTTTAATTTTTAAATTGTTAGTCAGTTGTAGTGTTACTAAACTGACAACTTAAAGTGTCTTAATGCCTGCCATAGTCCTTTTCTGAAGCCCACAAAGACTTTTCAGTCTGCTTCACAGCCTCCTAAGGCAGCAGAAAGAAGGGTGGGTTATATGGACTAAGTCTTCTAAAATGTTCTCATGTGACTAAGAACAGCAAACCCATGGTCAATAGGCTTAACTTCCTAATCTCAATATTCACAGCCCCTGAAAAGTCAAAAGGACTGAAAGCAAGTCTTAAAAAAATGTATGGGTTCAATTCCGCAAAATATTACAACCATGAGTAATTTCTTGACAAAATTACTCTTCTAACACGTTACTGTGTGAAAACTAGCAACCTGCACATGACTGGACTCTACGTCTTAAGATGCTGTTCTCTGTAAAAAGATTTCCCGCTCCCTAGAGCTGATTAGAATGTGAACCTGCCAACAGATACCAGTTCTTGCTCAGTAACTCTCTCCACCTCCATCAGAAACATTTAGAAGTAGCAGTATTTGTGGCTATAAGCTTAAATATTTTAATTAATTGCTGCAGATGCTAAACTTCACCATGTTTGCTCTCCTTTCACAGTTATGAACTCAGGGTGAAAGATCATAGTGAGGAAAAACTGAAATAAGGATCTTTTTGAGTACATCATGAGCAGACATTATATACCCCATGTTTTTGAGAACCTGTGTGAATGTCTGTTAGGGGGTACTCACAATGACCGAAGAGCAGCCAGCTGCCGAAACGTGTCTGCTTTGATTTCAGTGATTTCATTGTGATGCAAGTCTCTGAAATAGCAATAAGAATATCCTCAGTTTCAAAGACACTTGGAGGGCACTTTGAGGTCTTTTAGATCGTGTTTATGATCCACTTCAATAAAGTGTATCTGGGGTATGTCAAATCAGCCAGCAATAACCAAGTTCATTATACTCAAACACACATAGATGCCTCTTTTTAAGCTTTTTAAGGTGGTTTGACACTTACATTTTTTGGAGTTTTTTACATGCAGTAAAACAGGGTAAATCTTCCAGCAGGTTATAAGACAGATCCCTGAATTATACGAGAAAAAAACAGATCAACATCAAAGGCATGTTAAAAGAAAAATAGCTTTCATTGTGTACCTTCATGGTCAATTAAAAAGAATTTGTTTTTATCCACAGTCACAGAAGTATAGAAGTGTACAAACTCACTTATTTCTCATCTGTCACATTTTGATTTCTAACTGGAGAGGAAAAGGCAAGATATATTAACTCCATATCCACATTTGCAAATTCCTTGCATTGTCTGAAGATTTCCTGCCTGAAGTGTAGACTTCTGCTGAGTGTTTTACAGTAATGCCATTGGCCATCTGGATTTATATCACGGACTTCATATTTATCATGTTTAAATTCTGATAAATATTTAAACCATTTAAAATAATCTACTAAGCATATATACTCATATGTTTTCAGAGAAGATCCTGTATTTTTCTGATAAGATCACAATCGGCTTCCCATTCTACACTTTTAATTCAGCAGTATTACCTCTTAGACTGCTACATCTTGTAACTGAGGGAAATGGTCAAAAAAATATTGGAACTAACTTTGAAATCAATCACTACATGGGGGCAAAAAAAACCTTAAAAAAACTTGAGCCAAAACTCAACAAATTACAGAATAACTGAAACATCTGGACTGATTTATAGTATAATATAACTAATCAAAACCAAGCCCAGGCAATTTGCAGAAACTGAAGGGGAAAAAAAAAAAGGAACCAAACACCAGCCCCCACCACCCAAGAGTCTCATCCAATATATATGTGTGTGTGTGTTGCTCAGGGAAAACTAAATGGGAAATCTGCTTGTGAAAAGAATAGAGAAAAAAAGCTTATGCCTAGAATTAGAAAAAATGTCCCTTTTAACAGTTATCCAGTATTATCACATGGAAGAGTAATCACTTTTCACTTCTGTGAAATTCTTCTCACTTCTCAAATTCTCTAAAACTGGTTCATCTCCACCTATTTAATTCCTTGGTAGAACTGTATTTTCACTGTTGCTGTTCCAACAGGGGCACTTGGACTATTTTATACTTGATTTGTGGAAGTAGAGCAAGTAATGACTGTGTGTGTCTTTAAGGTATTCTACTCTGATTTTACTCTGTACAAAGGCAAACATCAATATGGTTGGGTTTTGGGAGGTTTTTTGTGTACAAAAAAAGTACACTGTGGTCCAAATCAGACATTACAGAGGAGGATTCAAGTGAGCTAGAGGCTTTTAGGCCAAGGTAAAGGATGTTTTGTATGTCTGGCAGACAGTGGCTATTCTGTCATCCGCAGGTTTATCACTTAGGTCTTCTTAAAAATATGTTACCAGCTTGAATTTTGTACATACTGACATTCCCTCCTCACACACAGAAAAAAACCTCTGAACTTGAGACTCTTCTCCCCTCAGTTTCTTTCAGAGTGCCAGGAAATATTTCACTTGTTCATTTTTAAGGTCTTTTTTCCCACTTTCTCCATACATGCGGCTCTCGGCGGCAGCAGCAGAGGGCAAGTGGTTGTGTTTTGCGTTGAGGTGCAACCCCAGCTGTGCTGAGGGCAGCCTTTCGAGGACTGCTGGGACCGTGTTCTCACTTACACCTTTACTGCAGGTGTGCACACATCCAGAAAGCCTCTGTGTACATGAATCCACACTTGCAAGTGTTGGTGGCTGGGTAGGATGCACGAATCGCCTTTCAAAGCAGTGCTTGCACTTGTTGTGTTTGTGAGTGTATCTGAGCCAGGGAGTGCCTGCAAGATTGCAGTCTCCAAGTCTCTCATGGGTTCAGTGCACCATTATCCTCCATGGCACAGCCAAAACTGATGTGCAAACCGAAATGGGACTTGGCAGGCTCGTTCCAATCTGGCAGCAATGGGGAAAGAGCAGCTCTTGAGTACTTGAAATTGCTGATAAATCAGTTCTCTGTTCTTTTAAGTATCAGCTGCAATAATATAGGGTAATACTCAAAAATAATAAATGTGAATTTCCAATGGACAGTCCTACTCTAATACGAACTCTGTAAGTTATTAATTGCTGTATTGTTTTTTTGCCTTCTGTTTTGAGATTATTTATTGTTTTCGAATGCTATAGGACATATTTAAACTTAATTCTCTGTGCAGACTTTCTTCTGGCAGCAGACTTTGTCTTTTATCATTCTGGAAATTATTATATTGAGTCCATTAACTAAAACTTAATTTTTTTTCTGGAAATGTTCTTGACATTCACTCTGGTATTCAAATAATGCATTATAATTAGTGCTATTTCAATATTGGCCAGAGAATTAATGCCAAATACATTCCTAGTGATGTAATACATAGAGGAAAGTGCTCTTGGCTCATTCTCAAAGAAGTGGACACAATGATTACTTTCGTTAGTGATTAAGCAAACTCCAAGGAAATTTCCAAGCTAAAATAATACTGTATATTTCGTATATCAAATATGCCCAACTATGTCAAGGAATAGTCTATTAAAATTTCAGTCAGCTACTTATGTCTGGTTAGGAAAGAAACTAAAATAGGAGCATAACAAGGACTCAAAACTGCAGTCCTTAGTTATATTTTCTATTCACTTCAATGAATTATTTGCCTTAGTGAGAAAAAAATCCCAAACTCCTGTAGGAGAGACAGAATGAATGAAAATAAGGTAGTTCTCTGTTTTTTTAAACAAAATCAAGAACCTTTTTATTCTTTCCTAAAAATATGCTAAGTACTTATCTTTCTCAGCAATGTATGGGAAATCCTGATTGGTAAGTGGGTTGTAAACTTTTTAAATAACACAGGGGCCAGCTCCCTGAGCTGAATTCCTAAGAAGTAACGTGATACACAGAAATAGCAGTAATTAGGTAATTTTGAAATCATAATAGTTTCATTTGTCTATTAATCTCTTGCATTAGTGTCATGTTAATAATCTTACTGAAACGTACAGCACTTGGAGATTAGGTAACTGGTCACAAGCAGATTTGGGGAGAGAGGTGATCTGTGCTCCTGTGAGTGTCCTGTTGGAAGAATTTATGAAAAAAAAAGTTACTTTTTAAAGACTGAAAAACAACTAATTTTTTAGGACATTTTTTACAGTAAGTCAGTATACAAGGAAATAAAAAAAATCAAAAATACATCTCTAGCACTTACAAACTCTCCAGGCTTGTAGTCCCTGTCAGATCAGGAAACTCTGTTAACTGTGAAGCACCATTTAAAGTCCTAGAATTAAAAAAAAATAATTTCAACAAAACTATGGTGATGGAAGTGTGGGACAACTCTAGTATTGCAATATAAAAAGACAACTAAAATAAAAAGTAAACACATACAGAGTTCTTAGTTCTGGTAAGTGTTGAAAAGCAGATTTTCCAACGAGCTGGATAGGGTTATCATAGAAATGTCTGAAAAAAGAGGATAAAAACACATTTAAAGAAAAATATTTTAAAAGATTCTAAATATGATTTTACTATAAACAAATGAGTAAACTCTCTGTGATGAATCACAGACTCTGCCCCTCTGGTTGTAGCAGAGGTGAACTTGTGGGGTTTTCTCACCCTCCAATCTATATTCACCAGCCACACTTCACATTTTGAACATTCAATTAGTCACCGTTTTCCTGTTTAAAGCCAGAGGCCAGTCAACAAAATAGTCTCTCTTTCTCCCAGGTTTGCAAAGATAGAAATTCACGTATGGAGAATTTTGTTATGACCTGAGACAAATTTAAGGATAGCACATGAAGAAATCAGAACTTCTCCGATTCGGAAGAGGTTCCTTTGCCCTTCTGAAGTCATGCTACGTTTGCTCATAGAATATTACTCAAGATGAGTCGTTATTTTTCTTACACTTATTTTGCAATTTCTTAAAGTTGTCCATTAAGTGCATTTTTATGTAAGACGATGGGAATTCAGACTGCAGTCCATAAAGAGCAATTTTTACCAGCTTTTACGCTGCCAGTAATGCTAAGAGATTTCGAAGAAACCATTCGAATAAAAGGTCAAAGGCCGGAGACCACTACTTGCTTCTCTAAAACAGGGCATGCAAACTGCCATTCCTTCCATGAAGCTGGAAAGACATGAGCTTGTTTGCTTGTACGGTGATGTGCTACGAAGTGTACTCACAAGAAAAGCTATTTGACAGTTAGCCACAAATACGGCACTTAGTTCCAAATTCTCTAATACAAAGAGTCATTGAAAAGATTCTTATCACTTACATTGTAATAAGTGATGGATTACCCACAAATGCACGCTCAGGTATTGACTTGATGTTATTGCTATGAAATCCCCTACAAAAGAAAAAATCTTTCATATGGTAAGGGGAAAAAAAAAAAAAGAAGAAGACAAGCAGCAAAATTGTTGAAATTCTGCACTTTTCTAAATGAACAAAGCCATTCAGATGAAGTAAACTTAAAAATGGCATTTTAAAATTCAGAGTATATGCTATGTATATAGATATAATGTAAATATACACTTGTATACGAACTAAGAATATTAATAGTTAGATATTAATAATTAAGTAGCTAACAATGTATTTCCCCCTGTGCTTGCTAAACTGCAACTATTTATTTTGCTGGATGGCACAAGTTTATCCAGTAAGTTATCTATACACCATATTGTAATGTTGATCCCCACACAACCACCTTTTTGTTGAGATATTTTAAATATGGACACAAACAAAATGTAGTTGTGCCTGCTGGATAGAAAGCCAAATCTTTGTCTCATCATTAATTACTGGATTTCATTCATATGAGTAATTCTCCATTGTGAAAAACAAAAGGAACAACTAAGATTTCAAAAGAACAATGATGATTTGTGTGGGAAACTCCCATTAGTTCAGTCGGGTATGAAGAACGCTTCCCAGCTTAAATTTATGCATTACTAAGCCTCCAATTGTTCACTGATGCAAGCACACTTGGCCATCACTTGAACAGGTCCCACATTATTGGCTTTACTTGTTTAGGCATTGTGCTACTGGCGATGAGCTACAGAGCAAGGCTTTACATCCCTACTTGCTTTGCATGCAATAAAAACATGCAGATGCAGACTCTAAGCAGTAGGAGCATCTCGTGTAGAACCAGCAAACTGACTGGTTTTGAATGGGATTCCTTGCATGGCAGAAAAACAAGGAAATGGCATGACTACCTCCCAGAACAATATCTGCTACTGTCTGTGCACAAAAAGTTCACAGTCTGTGTTTTCAGCCTGGGCACAAACTCTGAGAGAGACATGAGGTCCCACCCAGAAACACCCTGAGTAAGGTGGCCCTGCACTGAGCTGAGCCTCCGTGGGGCTGGGCTCCCACATGGGTCTGTGGAAGATGTTACAAGGTCGGCTCCCAGGGCCCACACAAAGCATGGAACCACACGGTCTCCTGGTCTGTGCTGGATTTGGGATGCCAGGTTGCAATTTCAGACCCCAAATGTTTCTTGCACATAGGAGCTTAGGTGGAACAGTAAGTTTGATCCTCAGAGGTGAAATCCTGTGGGGGCCAGCATGTAACCTCAGGCGCATCAGGCACTTTGCTGGACAAAGTGCATTTGCCGCAAACTGAGTTATCCATTTTTGGTTACTGACTCCAGAGGTCATCAAAAAGGCAATCCCTTGAGGTCACTGGATTTCATACCAATTATTTTACCGCATAAACAGCAGTTGAGAACATTTGGGCTGGGAAACTCATAGCCCCGCTACCTCTTCCAGAGGTACATTCTGGCAACACTGGAGGTGCTGAGCAGGAGCCCACAGTGTCTGGGGGTCCCTGCTCTGGAAAAAAACCTCAGGTAGCTACTTAAAACTGGTTTTTAGAACAGTTTGTGATGTAGCAGGGGTACAACCATGTCCAACCAGTATGTGATTACTTATTTTTGTCAAAAATCTATGCTGATAGTACCACTAACATGGTAGATAAGTCAAATGGAAAGAATTCTGAACACATGCATTGATGTGTACATTGTGTGTATGATGTGTGAATATAATTTAATTACTTTTAATTTTTAATAATTCAACTGTCTTTCAAAGTAAATTTGATAAATTTCATTTCATTGTTGATTTTTTTAATGCAAACTATGCCTGTGCATACAAAAGTGTTTTATTCACAACACCAGGAAGAACTGACTATATATATTGAAAAGAAATTGCTTTAATTTAATGGAGAAGAGGGAGGGAAGTTGGTAAAATTTAATTAAACCTGATGGACTAATAAGGATGCCATTGTGTTTATTATTTACTGTATTTCAAAGAGAAGTTCCTGGAAAAAACCCTCTGCACAAGGCAATATAAAAATAAAAGTTGTCAGAACTTGAATGGTCTAAACTGAACACTGAAAATTAATTTTTATGTATGTTGGCATGTTTGTTAGTTTTCCCTAGGATATCAGTTTTTAAGGATTACTGATAAAATCACCAGCATGAAAAAAAAAAAAAATCACACACTAGACAAAACATCCTTCTTCCTAATACGAGCTCTGTACTTACAGTTCTTTTAGGTTTGTTAGTGTCCTGATAGCAGTGGGGAACTCGTCCAGACTGTTGTAATTTAAATCTCTGTGTGAAAATAGATGTTATTATTTTGCTTACACACTGCACAGCAGATAACATAGCATTGCTGACATTTGTAATGAACTATCATCTTCTATGCATTGAATAAATACATACAGCAAAAACACAGGAAATCCTCAAAAGTGTATGGATATTTTCCAACAAACTCTATTTAGAGCACATTATCGTTCCTATTTTTTATCAGCATTCTATTTTTAGTTACATTTTAGCTATTCTGTAATAAAGACAGCGTACGTGAATTCAACTACTACTAAGAGATTTTCTGCTTTAGAAATTGCCCAATCTTTTCATTACATAAAAGTATTAACAGGGAAAAACTCTTTCAAAAGAATATTCAATTACTTTGGTGAGCTGTGCTTTACATGCCTAATACATCTCTCTATAAAGATTGCTAAATGTATTGTTAATTTTAAGACTTGACAATAGACAAGCAAATACTTCTAACCACACAAACTGTAAAAATGGTGGTGACCTCTGCTTTAAGAAGTGCTCATCCTGCAGCAGAAATTAGATTTTATTCTGGTAGGCTGAATGGATTATAATCCTACTTCTGCCCTCAGCATGACATGTGTTTCTTTAGCATTTAGGAGATGGCTGAAACTAAAACTGAGATATGCCAGTTTACTGTGATGCTCTCTGGCAATGCTTTGTGAGGAAAACAGTCTGAAAAACTGGAGCAAAAGCCTTTTTAAACAGGCAAACCCCAAGCCACAGTTCACAATAGATTGAAATTGAAATAGTATCAGGCTGAAGTAATGCAGGCAGGAAACTGCTGTCTGAACTCAACAAGGCTTTCCTTCCTGCTTGTAAATCTCTCCTGCTTATTGACAAAAAGAGATTACAGGCATGTACGGTTTGGTTTTGCCCTCCAGTGATATTTGATTTCCAGACCTACGCCTCAATGCAAACAAATGATCTTAAAGCTGGCGTCCGTCATTTACACCAAGATCTCTTCAGATTATTTTGAGACTATCTGGGAACTGGTCTAAACATTATGCAATTACTGAGCTTGAGGCAAGTGCTACACTGTCCTGTTGCAGGGTAGTGGCTGCACCCACGTTTATTCTCAGGTTTGTGACTGTCCTCTGTGTTTTCATCTCGCTCATGCCAGGTGGCTGGGGCTGGGCTTGCAATTACTTATTCCATTGTTCTGTTTTTCCCCATTTGTGACCAAGTGCCATGTGAATATCACTTAAATAAACAAACCAAACCATTACATTTTCCTTCTTCCTTTCCCGTCCCCCTTTCCGGTGCTACACTAAGGGACATCCTCTCAACTCACAGGCAGCTAAAAGCCCGAATTGTAAAATTGCAATTCAGTGGCAAGGGATCAATGCAATCAAAACTGGTGATTAAAAAACCCAAGAAGCCCAAACCTTCTTGCTTCCTAATCTTAATAAAAGATGAAAGTAGGCAGTACACAGGTTTGAGGACGAGAAAGCAAATAGTCACCTTTAGACTAGAAATATCCATGTCTGAAACTGTTTGTTTCTCATAACTGGGTTTTTACCCTCTGTCCTGGTTGGGTAAAACATCCAAAATCTCTGGAAATGATGCAGCTGACTGCAGCAGGTGCTGAGGGAAGCACATGCAAAGTTTTACTGTCCCTGTAGCATTTCTGGGGTCTGTGGGTGAGTCTAGCAGACAACATCTGTATTTGACTAATTGTAGCAAAATAGTTTCTGCTAACCATTAACACTGCATTCCTGTGTGGCATTTTAAGTAGAATATTTTTTGCTAGGAAACTGAAGACATTTTTAATTGGTCTAAACAGAATTACAGTGAAAACTTGAGGAAGTTTCAGTCTTTACCAGTGCTATTCTTTATCAGAGTTCTTTAAAGACAAAAACTTGGATACAACTGAAACATTTCTTTTCTCCCACTTGTAAAGCACATGCATAATTTGACTATCTAGAACTTTTGCTTTTTCCAGGTATAAAAAAAATAAACCTATCTAATTTTATAACTCTCCTCTATGATAAGACAGTTTCTAAATGTTAAAGCTTTTCACAGTGATAATTCCCCAATCTAGCTATTAGCTTTATTGATTGAACAAGACATATAAATAGTACTAAACTAGGCAATCTTAAGTTCATGAATAGTCACTTCTTTTTCAATGCTCAACACAGTTTTCAACTGTCTTTCAAACAATTTATCGATTGGCAATGCTTATTAAAAAGGCAGACTAATTTTACAGTCAAAAATTGGATTTACTACATAGAGTCATTGTGAACTATCACTTAGATCCTGTAGCGATTAGGCAAGCCAAACCCCGCATTTGGCTTTTGGGCTATTTTTATTCTTTCAGAATATTAATGAAAACGCTCTAAAAAAAGGAGAAACAAATAAGAGGTCAACTCACAATGTCTCTAGGCTGTGGAGCCCATCAAAGCATTTCTTTCCCAGGGAATAGATTCTATTGTTATGGAGATGTCTGCAGGGGAACATTAAGCACGCAGTCAGGAAAGCACACTGCACAAAGTGGACTAAAGCAAAACATTTTGATGGTTAAATCAAGAGGAACTTAATTTCAGGCATGCATTGATTATATGCAATCATGCTTTTGCAAGAGCACGTGTAGGAGGCACCTCTACCACCCTCCACCCTTTCTCCCAATACCTCTCCACCCTTCCATTTGGTTTCACAGAGGAGATCTGTTTTAAAACCACCTAGATAGTTCAGAAGTGTTATATCCTGGAGTTCCAGGCTGGGGTTTGCATAATGAACAGACATATTCTCAATGATAGCTAATTAGTTAATTAACACATCTTATAAACCGTGTGTGGGGTGTGAGGTGTATATCTGGAAGATGTATATTCAGAGGGTGTTAAGGGTATGGCCCAGAAGAGCAGCCATTGAGGAGATGGATAACACAGCAGACAGGTAAGGGGCATTAGGCTTGCAGAACGCAAAAAGGCACAAAGCCATAACACAAAAAGTCGTAGCTTCCCTGAGATGAGTAAACTAAGTAAACTTGGAAGCACTGTAACTTGTCTTTCTTTGAAATTATAAAATTAGTAGCTGCTTCCTAAAATATTTAGTAATTGAAAGTAATTTGCATATATTTTAACCAATTCTGCCCCCTCACTCCCTAAGACTCTGAGTTCTGCCTATTTCTGTCTTTTAGACTGACATGGAAAAAACCCACTCTGAGTAAAGCTCATTAATGTGAGTAGATTCAAGTTGTAGCCACTTCAGGTCATTTAATTTAAAAAGAATGCCTTTTTCCCAGATTTTTCTTTTTATTTTGTTCTCAAAATCCTACCCCTATGGTGGAGGGAAACTAAGGGAGTAGCACTTTAAGAGAAAAGAAAGGCTGTGAATGAGTGGCTGCCAGGCCCCCCCAATACTTCATTCTACTCTGAAAATATTGTTAGAGATCAGAGGCTCTCCGACTCTTCTGCAGAACCTAAAGAAATAGAGTCTACCTGTCCAGCAAAGGCAGGGATTCTGATAGCAAAATGAAAATGTTCTGTGGGTTTTTCCTTTCCTAGGAAGAAACCCAATCAACTCTAATTTTAATGACTACTCTGACCTTTAATCCTTTAGTTAGCATGAAGAGTGCATCTTCAAATTCCAATTAGGTTTGGATCTTTAATTATAAAGGTATTGACCTGCTCCAGCTGACCATGCATTTTTGCACTGTGTTGGAACTTTGCCAGACTGTATAGAGTAGCAACCCAAAGAAAGCAGAACCACACACAAAGATTTTCATGAGCCAAAAAGATCAGATATTGTAGGTCATGAGGAATGATTCAATTATTAATCACTATAAAGCCCAGAAGTTTAGAGATAAGCAAGGCAGACCTTAAATAAAGAAACCTAACTGAGCAGAAGCAATTCCATCATGAAAAGAAATTATTTTCTCCTGAATTTCTTAACTGCCCTCTTACCACTACATTTCTGGTAGGGATCTAGAGAACAATGTTCAAGACAGCCTCTTGTCTTTTCCATTGCTGATATAAGTCTAGAAGGTCAATCAAATGACAAGTCCATCCATTCTTTAACTTGAATGGGGTTGATACTTAATGTAAAGAGAAGGCAAAGGTTTTGCAGCACGAGTCAAACCCCCA
The DNA here is from genome assembly GCA_013397975.1 of Machaerirhynchus nigripectus. Taxonomy (NCBI): domain Eukaryota; kingdom Metazoa; phylum Chordata; class Aves; order Passeriformes; family Dicruridae; genus Machaerirhynchus; species Machaerirhynchus nigripectus. The sequence goes on from VZRQ01000586.1 coordinate 3,903,408, forward strand.
TTTTTGGGGCCCCATGTAGGCAGAGATGGTGACTGTAACTGTCAGTAAAGAACCTTGATATGTGCCAAGTTCAATGCTTACACTGGGGCTAGAGTATGCTAAAACATGCTAAGTGTCTTACATGAGACTGTGTTTTCTGGCAGCCTGTAAACCTTGACTATATAATTCTCTCTTTACTAATGCTAACATTTTCCAAAGCATCCTGAAATTACTTCTCCAGCCAGTCTAGATCTTTTCCACTTGGTACATCCCCAGAAAATAAAAAGCTGAAACCATACTTCATAGTATGCCTTCCAGATTTGGTGCCAGCCGTGCATGTTTCAGTTAGTTGAACTGGTATGCAAACATAACCGAATACAAAACTACATATACTTTCTATGAAGGGAAATACATATTTTTTCTACTGGATGGCATCCTTTCCAAGTCCCCCAGAAAGATTTCCATTCATTTCCTGTTTCTAAGCTTCCCTCAATCTTAGAGAGCACACTATTCATCCCTTTCCTGTTTGTTTTGCTGACGAGATAGGGTGATTTTTTAATTCCCTTGAATAGTTTTTTATTGAGATGGAAATTTTTAAGCTAGATCAAAACAAGTGGTTTAGCAAATGTTAGTCAAACTGTAGGAAGATGCAATAAAATCTGTTTCTCCATGAGGCCAAAACCCATCAAGAAGACATTGTGTCTAAAAAGCAACCAGTAAAACTTACAGAACTACCAAACTGGAGAGGTTTCCAAAGGCATAGTCTGGTATGTAATGAATTTTATTCAGTGCCAGTGTCATTGCCTGAAGTGCTGGTAAACTCCTAAAAGCTTGGACGGGAATTTCTGTCAAGGAATTATCGTCTAGCCACAGGTGTCTAAGGGAGACCAAGCCATTGAAGCAGTTGGGGGGTACATAGTTGATGTGGTTGGCATCCAGACGTCTAGGAGAAAAAGAAACAGAGAGAACTGACTTCAGGAAAACAACAGTGGCTTTGCACAATGGCTATCAGAAGTTATCACCATAAACATAACCCCAAAGGATGGACACGGGTTGCCACTTCCAGTTTTCATTTCCTGGAGATTCTACATTTCCATCTTGCTTGCAACCTCACCCTTGAGATCTCAAATCGTGTTTACACATCTGCTTGTCAGCTGGCTCTGCACAGACAGCTCTCCTTTGGGGCCATCAACTCACTGAGAGCACACACTGATCATTTTTGAGCAGTCTCTCTAAACACTGAGTATGACTTTGTTTCCCTTCCCAGTTGTTTGAAAGTACGGAACAGAAAGTGCAAGAAATTCAACCAGAGTTTCTCTTTCTGAACCTGTAAATCACTGAGCTGCAAGATAATTCGGATTTCCATATGTTAAACTTCCATTCCAAGACCCATAAACAGAACTCACTTCCAAGTCTCTGAAGTTCCTGCTTTACCTTTTCTTAAACATAAGAGTGACAGAATCACAGCATAAGCTGTGTTGGAAGGGACCCACAAGGATCATTGAGTCCTGCTCCTGGCCCTGCACAGGACCATCCCCAAGAATCACACCATGTGCCCAAGAGCATTGTCCAAACACTTATTGAACTCTGTCAGGCTTGCTGCAGTGAACATTTCCCTGTGGAGCCTGTTCCAGTGCAAATATTGTTTACTCTAATGATTCTAATGAGAACTGAAGTTCAAATTTTTTTAGTAGTGGAACACAATGTTTTTTTACCTAGAGATTAGTGTTGCCAATGTGATGTATCTGTGTTGAAAAAGAAGTTACTAAATGCACTTTGGCTGCTGCAGAGCCAACAGAGGGAGCTCAATTGCACGCTGTACCTTTGCAGAGTCTGCAGGTGATGCTTTGTTCTCACACTTGGGTAAATAAATATTAAATCTACTGAAACTTTTTCAGATGTGGTGCTTCAAATGCAATGCCATTTACTCACTGGCTTTTGCTTTTGTTGTATTTTGCTTTGTCCTTGTGATTCTTTCAGGGAAGATTTAAAAGTGCACTTCAGATTTCTGAAACTTTGTGAAATATCCAGTTGGGGATAGGAGCCCTGATACACTTTTTCTGCTTTTAATGTGTTGCAGTGACTTGTACCTTTTCCATAACATGAAAGCTGTGCTCTAAAAATTTTCATGAAATGTGTAGAGAGGAGTAATTAAGTGAGTGGTAAAACAGAAATAAATTTAAATAGATGTTTGAAAACACTACAGAACAAACAGCCACACCCAGGGTATGAAGAAGTAGTTCTGTGCAACCTAAATTTGGTCTGTTTGAGAGAAATGCAATACTCTTTGTGGTGGGCATACTAATCTCTTTATTTAAAGCTGCTTCCTCATTTACAGTCATGTAAAATGTCAGGTCCATTCTATCTCCTGTTCCATGCTGGCCCTACCTACTGCATGAGAACAAATAATGACTGCTAAGGCTCCGTGCCAGGCTGGCAAATAACTGAGACAAGGTCAGTTGGAACAAATTTATAAGGTTCAGTGTCAAAGCCCTTGTACAATTAAATTTTCAGTATAATAACTGACATGTCAGGCAGCAGAGACAGAGCTTCCAAAATAACTCAATGGTCTGTCAACAAATGGGCAAGGCTGGAAATGTTTAGAAATACTCGTTTTGTTCCTCCCCCTTTCCCCAGGCAACAACCATGTTATGCCTGTGTTTTCAAATAAGGTATAATTTGAATGAGTAGATGAGGTTTCTTTGTGTTCAGTCAGAAGTAAATTTCTTCCCTGGGTGATGCTGGTATGTAAACTAAGAAGTTACAGTTGCCTTAGTTTGACAGTTTCACTGATTAAAGAATGGAGGCTTTATTCAAACTACATGTGTTGCAGTATTGCAGTTAACATCTTGTTCAATAGGAAGCCGGCCTGTGCAGCCCTGATGTCCCCGCTGACTCCACAGGAGTTACTCACAGGATGCCTGGCTGTGTGGAGAAGCCAACAGTCACTTGTTTGTGTGTGACCCTGTGGCTGAAATGGCAATATTTCTGCTGTCGTCAGTGAGACCAGGATTTTTATCTTACCAGTATTTTGTAGCAAATCAAGGGACTGATTTTTTTTTTTTAATAGCTGAAGTTTCCAAATATAAACCCACCACTGGCTATGTAAACAAAACACACAGAAGAGAAAGAAAAACAGAATTGCTGTACTGTAAATGAAATTCTGGATAGTTGAATTATTGTTTAAATAAAGCTTGCAAGAAACAAAAAAGCTACAATGATTTGTGCTTCAGTTTCTGTAACTGGATTACGTATCCTGCAAATACTTGTAAGTACTGCCTCAAGTGCCCTTTTGTTATCTAATCTTTTTTAAATTTCCAAGCACCGTTTTCCCTCTTGCAGATATTAAAAGGTTTCAGTAGTGGTTATGTTTCCTGTCATACTGTAGGTAATGCACACTGATGTATAAAGCACTGATCAAAATCACCCTTTCCAGCCAATTGTTTTACATGTGTTGATCAAAGTTTTGGCACTTTCAGAACTAAACCCATTAACTCACAAACATGACCCTATTTATAACTGAAAATATATATAGATAACATGTGGTGAGTTTGAAAGCTGCTATTATATTCCAGAGAGGGCTAATTTAGGGAAACAGAAATACTTGATCTCTTCTGATAGGCAGCATGTAAATAAAGCAGCCACTATGAAATTCACCATGAGCTCACTTAAAATGTCTAAATCTTTCAAAGCAAATGCTTGAGCTATGTGGACTGTAACCCACTAGTATTTCCTGTGACACACTATGAATACTATGACCATGTACACAAATTATGAAAAGATATTGTTAATGTAGAATGAAAACTGGACTCATTTACTGGTAAAGACGAAGGTAGAAAAAGATTTGATTTGCATTTTTTTATCAACTTAATATGAATGGATGCTAAGTTTCATGCCAGTGGTATGTTTCTAAGGGAATATATATAGATATACATTATATATACTTTCCCCCCCCCTTTTTCTGTATCTTCTCTCAAAAACAGCTACAATCTGGGTATATCTCACAATCAAGAAATTCCTTAATGTCTTGTTGGAATGCCTCATTCATTCATTCAGGTTTAAATCAAATGCTGGATATGGGATCAGGAAGGAGATTTCTCCCAGGTCATTCTTCCCTCTGAAATAAACAGCCATTACACGGATTGCCTCATCTTGAATGGATGAGGGCCAGAATACAATGAAAGGTCTGGAGAGGAGGGAAGCCACAAAGACGGATAGAGAAGCCAAGGATAAAATATTTCTTCAGATGTTTAAGTTTAAAGTAGGAGAGGCAAAACCAAAGGAAAAGGGACTGTAGGTAACAGGTAGGGGAGGCAAAGAAGCGGGAGCACAGGAGGACTGACTTTAGGCATGGTGGATTAAAGAAGGTGTGCGCTTCTCCCTCTCCTATCACCTTCCTCTTCTCCTGACTCAGCTCTGTCAACCAGGGAGCCTCAGTCAAGTCTCTCCACGAAGTATGGAGAAATGATGGACGTGGGTTGTGGGCAGGGCCTGTCTGGGGAGGGCATAAAGGGCAGGAGAGGGTCACTTGCAGCCCACCATCTTTGTTAGTGTGTGGGCACACTGACCCTCTCAAGGGTTTGTTCACAGAGGTTTGACCAAAGTCTCATTTAAGTAATGGCAAGTGACATCTAAACTAGCTCTGAAAAGTGGATGTAATGAAAATATAGCTGGCTATTGTAAGCCATGTTTTTCAGACCTGGTCTTTTATGCAGGATATCCCCTTCAGTCCACAGGGGGAAATGCTAGGACTATTGTAAAAAGCTAAACTACAACACACCAGCCCAGCAGTTCTCACAGCTCACTTTTACAGTACTGATACAAAGAGCCCTGTATAGCAACAAGAAGACCAAAAAAAACAAATCACAAGTCACAGTTTAGGAGCATTTGTTTCTGTCCCAGTGCTCCGTTTTACATGAGAAGGTTTCTGCAGCCCTGGGAGTTTTAATCCTTCGTGTTTCTCTTCACATCCAGATGTGCTGCTCAGGGCTTTTGGTAAACCTGCATTCAAGACGATGGATGCTAGCCCACTGCATACAGACAAGAAGCCAACTGCACTGCTATGTTTATACAAAGATTGGCTCTGATACTGGGTACTTTCAATCCCCACAACTGGGAAAAAGTGGGGGCTGGCAGGAGTTGTTGGGTTCTCCCAGGAGTCCGGCTGCAGACTCAGATCATGACCCCACAGCCAGACAGGCACGTTTGGTGTGTCTGGGAACACTCACAGGTCCTCAGCCAACTGGCTCGGAGTGACCTCTCCTAGCCTCCCAAGCAAGGTGTCACCTGCTGGAGACAGCTCCAGGGGCATGTGATCTACCAGATGAACCCCAGGAATACATTCCCCAGTTCAGGGGAATGTATTTAGCATGGGTCAAAAGCGTCCCAAGGACCCTGTCAACAGCGCAGCTGGGCGGGTGGCCATGGCCAGAGCCCGGGAGTGCTCTGAAGCTCAGCTGGGTGCCATTACCACAGTGTGTCACTGCACGGCCCCCTGGACCTGACTGGAAATCTGGTGTAAGCCCCCCTACTGCCAACCACTCCAGCAGCAGCTTCTCGGCCTCCCAGATGTGCTGTATGCTCTGGTGGGCTTCAGCCATGCAGGATGATTTCTGGCTAGCAGTTCTGAGGTTGAGAAATTTGTCTGTCTTAGAGATGTGATAAACCCCTCCTCTTCTGAGATTACTTACAAGGCAAGAAAGAGTCAGATGCCTAGTACCTTCTATTGGATGAAAGAAAACATCACCCAGTGGCCTGGAATTGCTGATCTAATACAGTCTCTTTGCACCCCACTTTGAGAGTAACTGGCTGGTTGAGTTAGGCACATAAAAAAAAAAGCAGCAAATGCATTTTAGGGAACCTTGCACCTCTACCTTCTTCCCCTTGGTTATCAATCCAGAAAAATGTCTGTGACAGAGAGGGGTGGTCTGATACTGCACTAGTGCTTGATGTTTCAGTCAGTCTTCTGTTGCCCAGTGCCCTGGGGCTGTAGCAGCTCGGATAGTGAAGATGTGCAATAAAACAAGGAGACTGCAACAGTGAGTTTTGAGCCATCTTTGTGTATGTGTACAGACATCTGCATGGGTACAAACAACCTCAGCTTAAAATGTGGGAAATTCCTCCTCTGGGAGTTTGTGGGTACCTGTTGAGGTACCAGCTTTCTTAAGAAGGGTAATACCTTCTGTAGCCCTCATTATCATGGGGTGTGACATGGAAAACCACAACTAAGGTTCCTGTCTTTTCATTAAAACAGTTCTCTGGAGAGAACGTAATTTCATCAAAGTTGTTTGGTCTTTCAACTAAAAATCAGGATTATTAAAAGAAGCATCAAATTGGAAAATAATTCTTCGAAGTTAACATTTCTGGGAGAAAAAAAAAAGAAAAAAGCAGCTTTTTACTTTCAAGCCTGAACTGGAAGCATTTCAGAACCATGTGCCCTCAAAACCTTCCATTCCTTTTTAGGCTAAGCATGGAAACTTCCCTTGAAATGTCAAATATTTGGGGGAGTAGGGAGTCAATGAAAAATCCATTTGCTGACCTGTTCCAGCCAGGCAAGTACTGAGAACATCTGAGATGATTTCTAGATAATATTTTTTGTAAAACATTCTGTCACCATCAGGTGGTCTATAAATACTGAAATACCTTATAAATAAAATTTAAGAAATCTACAAATTATGTTGGAAAATTCTAAAAAATTTCATCAACATTACTTTGCTGTTACTTGTAAAGTTCAGTTAATTTGCTTAACTAAATTGAAACTTTGCAGGTTGTTAAGGGAGAAAAGATGGTTTATTTTTCCCTCTGTCAACTGCTTAAAGTGATTTGGAAAATGGGCTATATTGCATTCTGCCCTACTTTCCACTATTAAAGTAGAAGTCCTTTAAATATCACAGGAATGAGAGCAGGTGGTACAGTAAATAATGCTTGCTTTTAAATGTCCTTTGTGACTGGTTTGACATGGGCAGTGAGATAGCACCCGACCTCTTCTTAATTTTGACTATTTCTGTGTCTGAAAATGTAGCAGTAAGAGCTGCTTATTAACAGTGATGTCTAAACACGAAAATAAACAGGGAATGAAGTTTCATCTGTAGTATTCACTTCAAAGGGTGGTGTTACAATAATCCTAATGAAAGAATAGCAGAAGCTTTGCTTTTCCATCTGCAATGCCAATTACCCTTTCCTCTTTTATTTAGAAATATTTGCAAATGGAAATCCGCAACTTTTCAGTGGCTAGTAATATAAAATATATATTAATATGTTCAGGAAAAAAGTAAAAAGACTATTGATATGTCATTGCCAGTTTTTGACCTATCCCTGATTGTTTAAAAATACTGAAATTATATGTCAATTCTGGTATGTAAGGGGTGTAATTAAAAACAAGATGATTACACTAGAGAAACAAAGATACCTATTAAAACAAATACCTGCATTGAATGAAAAAGGTTTGACAGAAAATAAGCTGATCATTAAAAATGACACTTGAAAAACAAATCAATATACATATGTAAAAAATTTTTGAACTATACATCTATATTAAAAACCACTAGAAGTTTTCTTGATTTAAACACAGAATGGAGATATTGGTAATACGGGAAACATAAAATCCAGAGATTTCCTGCTTATAGTTTCTTCTAAAGAAATACATTTGCTTAAGGTGACTTAAGGGATGAGAGCATTCAAGTGACTCTTCGAACCCGGCTGCCAAGTACTGAGTTGTGACACATCAGAGACTGTGTTCCTCCCTTTCAATCAAGGTATCTGCACACTCTTTTGTGCTCGACAGAAATAAATGCCATTTGAACTGTTAGGACAATTTGAATTGTGTAATCTGGATGATTTGTGTTCACACTAGATTTCAGAGGAAAATTATAGCCTGTACAATAATACAGATACCCTTCTGCTCAAAACCACAGCTCAAAATCAACATGTGCTGGTAACTTCCTTAATCCTCCTGCCACCAAGGGAACCAGAGTCCTATGCAAACATTGTCCAAGCTCTGGTAGCTGAATGCATTTATTAATCAAAGCAGCACATCGCTGGTTTTGACAATTGAGCTACAAAGACTTTTACAAAATTGTAGAATATTGTAATACTGTTCGATCTTATTTTTTTCCTTCAGTGACAGGAAAAAAATTGTCATTCATTTGTTAAGGTTTTCTCAGATTTTTCCTGCCAAAGGTGAAATTCACAAATCTTACATGTTTTTGGTTAAGCCTATTTCTCATTTTATAGCAATTATTGAGTAATATCTGCTCTCTGAAGAAGACTGATCTGTTCTAGAGGTAGGTCAAGCCTTAAGAAATTTATGGATATTTGCCACTCAAACTTGTCTGAGTTCAGACATTCTGCATACTGGTGATAGTACAACTTGGACAATAAAGTGGAATAAATTGTTGCTCTTTCCTGCAATACATCAGTTCTTGTTCTCTGTATCACAGGCCATTTAACATCAGTTAATGGTTCTATGAATAGTGACAGCTTTACTGTAAGTTTTTAGCCTGGAACTAGATAATAGGGAGAGCATATCATCCAGAAATACCTTGAATGCAAAAATTTGTGAGGAATTTGCATTATGAGTGAATGTGGAATATTACTGTGTGCATTTGTATATATCGTGCACACACGCACAATTAGATATGGATACTTTATAAAAAGGATTTTAACATAATCTTCTTCACATTGATGAAGGTATCAAGGCAGTTGCTATGGTTAGCCCCTTTGCATGACTGCCTTTCTTGAGTAAAACCACAAAAGGCAGAGATCTGAGTCCCGTCACCAGCTTTTTTTTCCGCATATATGCTAACCTAAAGCAAAGGGTTAATGAGGCTTTGAGCAATCATGCCACCTGCAGACCTAAACATAATAAATAAAAGAAGTTGTTATCTTATAGAAACTGCTTTTGAGAAGGCTTTTAACCTCTTAATTACACTCTTGAAAAGACTCCTGCTATTTCAAAGGCTTCAAGAAATAATTCCTATTGTAAACCAGAAACCAATGCAAAACAACCTTGTGAACAGAAAATTCCTAGACTATACGAAACAAGAAATTGAATCTGTGCACACCTTTATCTGACAGGCACAACCCCTTTTAAGCAAACAAAAGAATAATAGTTTTCTTTTCCTCAAAGAGGTCTCTTTTGCCAGTGATCGTTTTTCAGGTGATAGTAATTTTTCTGTACAAACCCATATCATTCCATCTTGGGTCTGCTAGACAGCTGGCTAAAAGTTTCTACCGGCCATTCCTATTCTCCTTCTGTTTTAATTCAGTCCTTTACGTAGGCTGCATAAACTCTGGCTTACTTCTTCAACTCCTTCACCCAAGGAAAAAAATACTTGCAACAAAGCCTGAGTGAGACTGTCATTTTCTTTAGACACTGTACTGAAAATTCAACAATCTCTTTCAGAGCAACAAAGGAACTCTTGTTGGCTTGGCTTATCATGTTTTGGTCCAGAATGTGTATAGAGTGATGTGATCTCAGCAAGATTTTTTTTTGTTTGTTTAGCAGAAAGAAAACCTAATATAGTCACTAGACCAGTATTTTCTCATGACTTTTTCAAAGATCAAAGGAAAGAACTGTAACCTCAAAAGTATATGGCTGAGATATTTCTGTCTGTGTCTGGTCAATAAAGAAAAAAGGCACTGACCAAATAACAACTATAAGATAATTAATTCTTAGGGCTGTTTCACCTTTAGAAACCTTAACAAATGCTTTGTATATTAAGGAGGTAAATGTAGTTCAAGACAGACATAAGAACATGGGAGCTATTACAGTATAATGTGTATATTTGTAGTGCTAAGTTATACACAGATATGATTTTTCTGAAAATAAATGAATTTCATTAATTTTGGTCTTCAGACTTCGGCCGAACAAAATGTATGCAAAATATGTTAACCTTCTGGTGGAACTTCTTTACCTGTGCAAAAAAGAACAGTATGTTCAACATAGCACATTTCTCAACCAACACACCTTCACTCTAACCAGATGGGTACAGTTGCTCATTCTCTCCTTGTCATTGTTAGACTTTTACCTGTGATGCTGGTGATCAGTGCCCACTGTAGCAACATTTCTTGTGAAAGCTATTTGAACTGCTGGATTGAATTCCCTATTTGGATCTTGTAACATTTTAGGAAAATAATTTTATTTGAGAGTAATTCTGTGACAATACAAGGTGGGCAACTAAAGCATAGAGAAGAGTCAGTTGACATTTTCCTCTGACCAAAGAACTGCTTCTCTGTTTTCAATCATCTAGATATTTTATGCTGCAGATTCAAAATCAGTAGATCCTTTAGAAAATTTAGTAATTTTTTTGTATCAGGTGACAACACAATTTTGTGGATAATTCAGAAACTAATTCAATTTACTGCATCGTGTGTTTAGACAGCAAAATTGTAGTTTCAAAATATGAACTGCAAGTGCAGCAGAAAAAACTCCTGACACCAAATTATCTGAACAAGAACATGGCTGATGAAGTTCAGTAAAGATAGATGTCAAGAGAGGTACTTAGGGAAAAGGCAATTCAAATTTTACAGGACAAGTTCTTGAGTAGCTACTAACATGCTAGAAAGAGGTCTTGCAGTTGCAGTAAGTATGAAAATAACAGCCCAGCATTCAGTAATGGTTAAAACATTATACAAAATAAAGTTTTGAATTACTAGCAAAGCAAAAAAAAACCCCATGTGTTTTGGTCTTCTGTAAACCCATGGTGTGCAAGCACTTTAAACATGCTGTGCAAGGCTTATCCCTCCTTCACTCGTCTCAGATCAAATACGTGAGAACTGAAAAGAAGTTCAGTAACACGACAAGGATGACCAGAGGAATGGAACAGCTTCCACAGGAGAAACAGTCCTACAAGTCTACGTCTGAAAAATTGACTAATGGAGATGCAAGAGAGGTATATAAATCTGGTGTACATGAATACGAAAATGCTGCTTCCACTTTCTCCCGATGCTGCAGAGAACATCAAATGTGGTGAGAAGTTCCATGTAAGTATCAGGAGGTACCTCACCATGCTGCACAGGCTAGCTCATCAGCAGACAGGCTGCCACAAAAAATCATGAGTGTTTCACTGGCTCAAAAGGCAATTGTACAAACTCACAGAAGAAAACCCTTTAGCTATCAAAGCCACAATAGACTCTGTGAGTCCCTGAGTGCAAATCTCTGGTAGCTGGAACAGTTTACCAAAGCAGCATTAAACTCTTTGCTGGACCTTCTAGTTTTCCTTTGGCATCTGTTGTTGCAGGCTGGATGCTGGGCTAGGTCAGCTTTTGGCACAACCTGGTACAACCATTCTTACAGGGCAGAAGCTCACCAAAATAATTTCATTCATACCACGAAGCAGCCAATCTTCACTCTTGGTCTAGCAGTTCTGGCAGGAGTTCTGTTAAAACTGAAGCTCATGGACTGAGTCAGCATGGACAGTCAAGAACTATAAATACAGAGACCTGCCTGAAGCACAGAATATAATTAAGCATCTTCTAGCACACTTTGTTTCATGAGTTATTAGTGTTTTCCATACTGCTTAAAAAGAAAAAAATTACACCAAAAGAAAAAAAAAGAGGGGAGTAATTTGGGATTACGTCTCTTCCCTGGTAAAAAATAGTAACAAGAAACCATGTTCTTGACAGAAAGCATTGCAGGCCAAGGAGTGTCTTCTCAGATGTTGAACCAGTCTATAAAACTGCAAAGAAGCTGCCAGTGCCATGAAATTACTGGAATGAAATCAATCATTTTTGATGTTTAATTGAGAGTACAGTTCTCTCGAAAAGCAGCTCAAAGAGAATTAAAGAAAAAGTTGATTCAGCACATTGCAAAGTGATATTAACAGATAATTATTAGGTAATCGTCTATTTGCTGTTCATGCAAGGTTGCAAATTGATTAATCAGGTATACTCACAGAGACTGCAGGCTGCGCAAGTTCTGGAGTGCTTCGGTAGGAACCTGGCGTAGCTGGTTATTCTGCAGCATCCTGCATTTTGAGTAGCACAAAACCCAGAATCAACACAGTAATTTCTTTCTACTGCAAATTTTCTTCCAAGCTTACCTTCTTTGTACTGGTTCTACTTCAAGATTACAAAGAAAGTTACACAAACACTCCACCCCGCTGCCCCTGTCAAAAGCCCACTCTTCAAAGCAAACAAATACCTGTAGCATGTCAGCTTTGTTAATGGCTAGACATCAGCTTTGAGCAAGATTTTCAAAGCAGCTAAGGAAGTTAAAAGAGTAAATCTGATTTGCTTTCAATAGGGCTTATAACCTCCTAATTGCCTCCAGTGATTCTGAAATTTCCATTCTCATCTATTGATTTTATTTTCCTTCTGAAGTGATTCTATTCTGATAAAGCTGTGGAGGACTGACTCTTGAAATCCTTACTCAGGAAAATGCAACAATGGCAAATATAACTTTAACCCGTGTGAGGCATTTATAATTTAGTTTGAATAAAACTTTATCTCTATAAATAAACTGCTAATTTTCTTTCAATGAAATAAATTTTCTCAAACCAAAGGTTGCTAGCAATGACTTGACAGATCTTTTTTCTGAAATATCACACCATTTAGCTTGCAAAGATTGAAAAATCACTTTCCATTCCTAAAGAATATTTTCATCCTTTTGAATATGGTTTCATTCATACTACCTAACATCCTTGTTTGGACCAACTCCTAGGTGTATAAATATTCTATGTGGATAAATCTGGAGTAGGACATGCTGCCTTCAAAAGGCGGCATATTCAATGGAACATTGTAAATGAAATAATTTCTGGCAGGCCTAAATCTGCTTGGGCCAACAAGAGCTCGAGCTTGCCAACTTAGAAGTAGATGGAGTGGGAATCCCTTCATACTTCTTTTCCAGCTGAGTGTTTTTTCAGTAGAGATTTGTACAGTAGCATCAGGCCTGGCTTGACACTGCCTAGGAGGTTGGTGTTCTCGCTAATAATACAGTTTCTGTGAACCTTACATGGGCAAAAATCCCCTCTAGTGTAAACACTGTGAGATGTGGCCTGCTAATAATTTTAGTAACTGTATGTAATGTCTTGTTACTCCAAATAATACAGGGTTTTGTAATATTTTTATAATATATGTAATAGTCATTACATTGCAAAGAACAAGACAGGAAATGTGAACTGTGTTTTAAATTACATTGTGTTGTATACAATAATGTTTTTTCCCCCATGTCTCTCAAGAAAAGGAAAGGGCAATTTACCCCCAGTTTTGTGTGAACATGAAAAGTTCAGCTGAAATCAGGACTTTTAAGATAATTAAAGAAACTATTGACTGAATCAATTTTTACCTTTGGTATTGTACAGAGACATCTACTTGATGAGCAAGTTGTTTTTAGAATGCCATTAATGTTTTCCAACTTTTGTTTGATAGGATACTTTTTGTTTTGTAGGATACTTTCTATGTGAATAAACAAAGATTTAATGATGTTCATATGTATCTTCAATTAAATTGTTCAAAATGAGCTGATCAAAATATGTAATTTACTTGATCAAAACTTCACTGGTTAATTAGTTCCCTAGAGCATTTAGGAAATCAGAAATATATCAAACACACAGTTTACTTACAGCACTTTAAGACTGAAAAGGCCAGCAAATGCTCCCTTAGGAATGTATGTCAAGCCATTTCCTGCAAGACGTCTGTGAAGTTTGAAAAAAGGAAAAGAGTGAATACTTTTTCTCTTCATGTGGAATTAATTTGGTTGCTAAAAAGTGCAACACAGCTATGTTTGAGCGACCGATGCCAGAGGCAGTAGTTTAAGAGCCTAGTTTTGTCATTAATACACTTTTAAAAGCAAAAGAAAGAGAGGAGCCTGTAACTGCACAGTTAATCCACTGACAGCTGGACTACAGAGAAAAGAATTCAATTTCATTGCAAATTGGGCTTATGGTTTAGAATGTCCATTGGATTCTTCATATTCTTTTCAGGGATTAGAATAATCTCAGCAATTTAGATACAGACATACTGACAACCGTTAGCATCACAGGATTTACAGGCATGCAGTTTTGGAATTGTGCATGTATGATGTTCGTGAACATTTAACTCATTTGCATTAATATAAAAATATATCCACATAGCAATGATTACAGTTCATTTTGAAATAACTGCACATAAAACTGCTGTACCAGTGGAATAATAGTTTTCCCTGTGAGCAGATGTGGAATAGGTTGGTAAAAAGTGTATTTGTTAAAATTTGTAAGGCTTGCATCTTGCTCTCAGATTGCCTGAAGGCATTTTACAGACCTAGGTAAATACACCAAATACCTCTGTAAAGCATGTTACTCTGACCAAAAAAAACCAAACCAAAAAGACTGCATCATTCTGTAAGGTTTGAGTCTAGTAAAGAGATAATCTATTTGATATGAAATAATGGCATTTCCATGTTCCGCATCAGTGCAACTCTAGAGGATCCTGGAAATGCTCAAGGCCAGGTTGGATGGGGCTTTGAGCAACATGGTATAGTGGATGGTGTCCCTGCCAGTGGCAGGGGGTTAGAATTACATGGTCTTTGAAGTCCCTTGCAACCCAACCCACTCTGATCTTGCATTCAGCCTTCCGACCTCGCAACTCAGCCTGAATCTGCTGTGATACCTGTACCCTGCCTGGAAAACTGATTGGTAAGGGAGAGCTTCCCAGTCAAGTTACTTTGAGTCAGCAGGGCCACAGTGTGTGCTCCCAGCTGACAAAAAATTCAAATTGATATGATGTAATCCCCTTTGCAGAACAATTTAAGCCAAGTGGAATTGTATGTCCCATCAGCCAAGGTATTGCACACCAGAACTGCAGAGCCCATAGCCCAGCTGATGTGATAACAGAGCTGACATTTGATTTGGCCTCTGGCCCCTTAGGATAGAACACAGGACTAGTTCCAGGCAATTCCTTGGGTACCAAACTGCTGCAGAGGAACCTACAGAACTGAAATAGGCACCAGATTTGCCAATACTGATCGTGGAAAAGGCCAAGGACTTTTGACTGGATTCCCAGAGAACCATCACTGTCTGGCTAACTTAAATGCTGTCTTCTTTTGGGGTTGAGTTTTCCCTGAGCTAACTGCAGGGTACTGTGCACATCTTGTTTTTAGTCCCCACTTTCATAAAGAAAATAAAAATATATATTTGGTTATATGTTAAAAAAAAAAAAAAAAAAAAAAAAAAAGAAAAGAAAAGAAAAACATTAATCTAGATCCTAGCTCCAAAGACTTTTCAGGACTTTTAAGTTAGTGGAAAAGAGTCTTTCCTGTACAGACACCCCTGCTGAGCTACGCAGCCTGTAACGCTGAGCTACGTCTCTCTGTTACATGAGTGTAATTGTGCTCTGCAATGACAATCAGCTTCAGACAGACCTGCTGGGATTGTCTCTCACTGTGGAGTGTACTGGAGCCTGATCTCCAGACATCTGAGAACTGGGCACACGCAGCTGAATTCCTGCAGGCAGATGTGCAAACCAAACCTAGTTCACTCTCGTTCCAAGATGAGGCACTCACAGGCTCAGATGTGAGGGCCTTTTTTCAGATGCGTGAGGGCCTTCTGCAAGCTTCAGCTTTCATTCTGAACACAAATGGCATTGACTTTTGGGTTGTTATGGAAAACTTGATAAAGAGCAGAGAACTAAACCCAGATGTCTGAAGACTCAAGAGAGTGCTCTTTCAGGCCGCCATCCCTTCTTCATTCATAGTGGAGGCAATGAAAACTGCTGAATGCACTAGAAGTTAATACCCCCTGTTTGGACTGTAATACTCTTTATAGTGGGCTAGCTGAGAAAATCAGACCTATTTAAGAGCTCCTGGAGAAGGGCTGTAGCAGTTACCAAGCATGCACCACCTGGCTGCAAATGCAGGATGGCAGCAATACGACTGGGACACTGTGCAGCTTTAAAGTTTTGTTTCAATGTCTAAATACTCACTTTTCCCCAGCTCTGGAGCATCTTAGTGGCTCTCTGCGGCAAGCCTAATGTTTGGCATTTTTTGAAAATGTACAGCCATGTTCCTGAGCTGTTCTGAACGGTAGTTGCCTGAACTGTTAAACTGAAATTTAATTTTTAATTCTTGGGCTTTTTTCAGATTCCAAACCTTTCAAAAAATTTTGCTTCTTTTCCTTTTATATCACAACTTCTTAATTATTGTCTTGTACAAACACTTAAGATAGATGTAGAAACAACATGTTAAACTTTTTGGTAGGCACAACTTCTGTATTTACTCCTTAGGATTTTTTTTTCAATCTCAGGTCATTCTTGAAGTTCTGCTTTGAATATTTTTCAGTTTGGAAAGGGCTCTGACTAATTTTACAGATAGTGCTTAAAACCATCTTATATGGTATTCCTCTGCTGATGCAGCAGCAGATCATGCTCACCATGTACAGCCCTATGTATTTCAGCATAGGGCTACATCAAGTATATCACAAATGCCAAAACACAGGTATGTCCTTTTACTTCTCTCACCAAGCAACCTGACAGTGTCAGAAAAGGCAGACATCTGGCAACAATTATTTTTGATGTAATGATGTTGTCTGACTTTCATTTACTATACTAAATTCTTTCTCATGATGCACTTTTCATGATTTTCTCTGGAACAAGCTCAGCAAAAGCACCTATCTATTCCCAAGATGCTCTCTGAAACCACTTTTGGCACAACAGTAGCATCTTCCCAGCCCATTAGAATTCCCCAGCACTGTAGTACTTGGTAAAAATCAGCAAAAAATTATTCTTTCGGATGGTCATCTAATTATTTTGATATTCTTGGATAAAAGTTAGCACATCAGTCCTTTATGGCATACTGCAAAGCTGAGGAAATTCAGCTCATTTATCCATGATAATTTTTAATGTCTTCCTTGCAACGTTTTGTTGCTATTACTGTGTTTCTGTTCTCAGCCTCGGCATAAGGGAAAATTCATCCCTTTGTTGACACTGCAGTATGTATCCAGTGTTTACCAGGGTTCACTCTTCTCCACTTCAGGGATTTTGTTTTCCATTACCTAAATTATTTGAGGGAAGCTGCCCAGTATTTTACTGAATTTTGTATGTACTTTGGATAGTAATTTTAGTCTGAATGGGTAAGTATATTTTTCCCCGAAAAAATGAAAATGAACACAGTACCTGTCTCTGTAGCCGAGTATTTAGTTACTGATTTCTGAGAGCAAGACTGAAATTGCTTGTTTATAGCATTTACATAACCAAATGGTTGACTTTTATTGCTTGACCAATTTTGAATCCGTTTTTAAAAGTACTTTTACCTTAAGCATTTCTGACATTATTTAAAAAATCTCTGATATTAGAGATATCTCATTAAGTACATTCAGGCTTCTATGTATCACATCTCTTTAATGAAAAAGTAATCAAAAAGGATCCTTTTTTTGCACCATATTATTTTAGATTTAGATTTTACTTACACTGTTATGAATAATCTTGCAAATTAAGGGAGGCTGGAAAAGTTTACAGAGAAGTGCCACGACATCTCCTTCAGCACTTGTTGCTTGCTATGCTTGGTGTCAGGATACTTTAGCCTTAGGCATAGTTTTTATACTACTGCAAGTTTCTTTCTAGAAGATGTAAAATAAATGAGCTGAGAGAAAAGCAAGTGGCCTCCGTTCTTTAAATGGCAGCAATTTATAAAATATCTTTCCATGCCATTAAGCCCCACTGGCAATCACTGCTCACTGTTGGAATAGGTGTAGTGCTGCAGGTCAGATCTAAGGTCTGATCCAAGAAAAAAGGTGTCCGGGTTCTCCTTTGAGTGTTCCCCACCTGTTGACTCCTTTGACATATCCTGACCTCTCCTGCAGTGTCATAGTTCTGAGAAATGGTGGTTATCCAGTCAAAAGAACATTCCAAGACAAGAGAACTAAAGCTCCAAAAAATTATAAGAAAATCTTTTCTTGTTTTCCTTTGATTGTCTGAAAAGAAAAACTTCATTCATCAGAAAGAAGCAAATAAATATGAGTTGTGACTGAGAACAATCAACTATTTCATTTACATTTCTAGTACAATAATTTTTCCTTGCCAACTCAAAACAGCTTCTAATGTGGATGTTTTCTGCATCAGGACAGGCCTTACGTGGTACCAAGCATCTCCTCTGTATCTGCTGGGATGGAACGTGAACTTCAAGCACTAAAAAGTCTTCTCTACAGACAAAAAACTGTGGCATTTAATAAAGAAAACACATTTCCACTAACTGTAGATATAATCTGTGGGAAATCTAACCCAGCTACTTCTCAGTCTGCAGCAGACAGTGACAGCACAATATGAGTAGTGGCTGCTTTTCTTCTCTGCTTAAGTAAGATCTAGTCCAGCAAATGCTGATCAAGCATCTGTGAAGTGTATTTCCAAATCTAGTAGTATCAAAACTAAAGAAAAGACATGAAAGGGAGGTATTTGTCTCCTTGGGAAAAAGCATATGTTTACACTGATCAGTACTCATGCTGTGTTATAACAGGATTAGCACAATGGAACTTTCTGGAACAAGTTACTTATCAAATCTTGTAAGGTGCTAAAATGCAAGAGAATAGATGACACTCTGGATCTCAGTGTGGCTCAACATATAATGGGAATAAACAATGTGAAAGGAGTCAAGCTTCGCTATTACAAAGTGAAAATGCAGTGAAACTGTTGTATTTCAGAACAGATAAATTTAAGTAGAAATTAATTACACTCAGATTTCTGATAAATATATTGGACTCAGTATTTGCTAGTAAACTATGGTATGAATATCAGACTGACTCAATGTTTCTAGACTAATGCCAGTGCATGCCCTTTAATACAGATTAGGTTATATATCATTGCATCACTTGTGTTGCATTATATTTAATCAGTTCCCATGTAGTGCAATATCCTATACAGATGTAATTGTGAGTGCAATCTGAAATCATTCTTCAATGTGCAAAGACACAGAGGGATTTCTACAAGAACAACTCTGTGAACTAGTAGCCTTTCTTTATGTCTCCTTGTCTCTGCATTTTACTTCTGTTCACTAACCAGTTTGCTGCTTTTATTTAGGGAATGAGAGCAAAGACTGCACATACTAAGACAATGTTATCATGGATATGTTTATATCTATGTATCTATATCTATATATATGAGTAGGTTAATATCATCAGTCACAATCCAGTCACTTTTATATTTGTCTGTTTCCTTGGAAAACAGATGTTCTATTCATCATCTGCTACATTATATGCTACTGCTAACAAACTCTCCAGACAGAAAAGTGAAAAGAAATTATGTAGAAGAACCTTAAGACTGCAGAAAAAAAAAATCTTTGTTTTTGTGAATAGAAATTGAAGCCTGAGACGGTGAAAAACCCCACCAGATGGGACTGCTCTGCTGTGTGTGGTACCTTCCTGAGTTTGGTGCTAAAACACTAGTATGTGCTGCAGAAAATTCCATTAAAATTAATGTAATCATGGACTGTGTCTTTTATACCTTGTGTACAGATAAGAGACTCTCTTTTGTAATTTGAAACTTCTTTCTTAAAAGCCTGATCTGCCTCCTCCAACCGCCATAGTTGTTCTGAATACCTGATAAAGATCCATGGTGAAATATCAGCCTCATTCAAGTCCGGGGAAAAATTTGTGCTGACACAAGTAGAAATGGGGCTCTCATTTGCATCCTACCACAGGATCACATTTGCCAGTAATTTACTTCTCTCTGAGGAGTGGCACCAATAACACTACTACCAAACCTAAACCTACTACCCCAATTTCTAATAGAGGAAATGGCTATTTGGGGAGGAACAGCATGGAAGTATAATAAGAAAACATAAATTAAAAAATACTTTTCTAAGACAACTTGTTCTGGTATAAAAAATGGCCTTTGTTCAAGGAAGAATTTACCATTCTTGGATCTTTCCTCAATTTTGTTTCCTGTCAAACTTTGTTAAAGATACAAAAGCACACAACTACACATATATTTACTCCACTTATATATAGCCAATATATAATTTATATATCTTTATTTCTAATTTTCTTAAGCGTACATATACATTAATAAAAAGGTAACATGAAATGCTCCTGCTTCTTACATCAAAAAAGCTTTGACAATATGGATACGTATACAGCACTTAACCAAAGTCAACTAAAATTTTGAGATAACAGTTTAATTTTATATTTATTAACGATTATTCTCAGGCTAATGCAATAGAAAAGGATTAATTAATGGGTGATTAATTACAGTGTTAATAATTCATGGATGATATCAAGACATATTTCAAAATGTTTTTTAAGAATTACTTTGCTAGCCTAGGAATTTAAATATTAGTCTGTATTTTAATAATATTTTTATATTTCAATCTGTCATGTTAATTAAAACTGTAAAATTACAGTAATATGAAAAGAAATGTGAGTCAAATGATCTATTAAAAAATCTGATGCTCAGAGAGATCAAAGAAGAAAATGTAAAGATACTCTCCTTTCTTTAAATAAGGGGAGGGGAGTGTGCAAGTCATAATTGTGCTGTATGTTACATTTATTGCTACTTACAGTTTAGTTGGAAATTCAAATATAACACAGTCTGCTCTTGCTTTAGGGCTTAATTGCCTTTTAAAGTGCTTGTGCCAAATTCTCATAGGGTGTAAACTGGAATAACTCCAACTGACCTAAAGCAGTTGGAATGAAATCAGTGTGTATTTGATCTTGAACTGGCTTTGATGAAACAGATCATAGATTTTTGTCAGTTAAGAATATGGTCTAAAATGTACTGTTTCTTTCTCCCCTTATAAAAGGCACAGACTCTTTCTGCATCTGGCACGGCTGTGATCCAATAACTGCTGAAGACAACTGATCTCTTCTTTTGTGAAGCTGTCCCTAGCCAGCGCTGACAGCAAGCGGGTCCTTCTGCTGAACAGGTATCCAAGTACCTGCCTTGCAACTACAGCAAGGACAACTGTCCAGCATCAGCCAGGACATCCCACACTGATTCCCAGCAGTGGATCCCATGGATACAATCATTAAGAGGCACCACTTCTGTGTTTGAAGAATGCTGCCACCAAATCACAACTCCCAGACCAATCTGAACATTGTTAAAATTTCTTTCTCAATCTTTAAATGTTACAGCAAGATAAAGCAATAAATGGGGGATCATATACATAATATTTCCTAGGCTGGGTCTCCCAAGTGTCATTTACACTTCTGATGTTGGTTTTGGTTTTATCCCAGTAGCGTCGGTATCATCAGAAAAGGCAGAAATTAATAATCATTAATAGCAGGAACTGGCTGGAATGTACTGCAAAACCACACACTATGATCAAAAGAATGAAAAGAATGAAAAATGTGTTAGCTGCTTAGTCATTTCAGTGTGGTAGGGAAAGAACACAAATTGTGTAGATTCAAGTTTTGAGGTTGCTGCTCTTTTCTGAGTGGTAAAATAAGGCAACAGCAATGAATTACTGGAGGAATCATGGTTACTCCTCTTTGGAAATTCAAAAAAGCAGCTTAGAGGGAAGAAGTTGGTTCTGCTGTGCTCGAGAACCTATTAGATATAAATTTGATGTGGTCTGAATTCCTTACCCATAATCCTAAGCAAGTGAAAAAATTGACCCATGTAGGTACCAAAAGTTCTCACTGCACTGAAATCAAACAGTCTTCAGATTGAACTTCCACTGACAAATAAAGGAAATTATTTCTGCATACTTGCTACCGCAGTACACACAGAATGGGTAAGACTTAAATTAACATCCTGCCTCAGGATCTACAGATAGCATGCTTCACCTTAGTTTAATTAGGTGTAATGTCACTATCTCTATTGATCGCAAAACACAGAAAGCACTTCAAATTACTCTTTTTGATGTCCTAAACTAGTTCCTAAGAAACGTTGCTGGATAATAAATTACAAGTTCCAGAAAGCATTTATAAGCTACAAGCCACAAACTTCAACAGACACTCATAAGAGTAACGCAGCAGCGCTGACAAGGTTTTTTGGATATCAACCTAGAACATTTATTGCTTCTACTTGCAAGCATATCTGAATGTTTTCATTTCTCTTTTATTTTTTTCCTACCCCATGATCTCCCCTTCTTCCCCTTTACCCCACAGATGCACAGCAGTACCTGTGTCAAGGCTGCTCCATGCAATTTGCATTAACATTTCCAGAATAATTATCTGTCAGCACAAGCTACTCAACAAGCAATGCAAGCAGCTCTGATTTAGTAAGGCATTTGCTCTGTTGTTTTTCTTTCTCTCTTTTTGTTTTTCTGTGCCTCATCTTGTTATTCTTGATAAGATGACAAAAAAGGGCAATTTGGAGGATGTCAGGCTGACACATCCACATGGGCGAGTTCTTTGTTGTTACCCACTTTGGTGGCATCAAAGGGATGGCATCAAAGGCAGTGACAGCTCCAGAACACCAGGGCCCTTGTTTCGTGGATGTAAAGGTTACAAGTTTTTAGCTCATACAGTAGGGATCTTCTGTGCTTGGGTTTGTTCTTTTCTAGTAAACCTTAAACTGTGCATGCAAAAACTAGGGGAGAAAACTGTTGTCATAGTTTCCAACTGATTAACTAGGTAAACATCTTCTTTCTGTTTTTACTAGCATGTTTCGAGACAACTGGTGGACTTCCCTCTGTCAGGACTTTGAGTGCAGCCCTATATTAAAGCAAAGTTGTGAAACTACAGTCCTCAGGTATCAACAAAGTCTGTCTTACAGCAACAGAATTCACAATGTGCCATGGGCCACTTGCTGGGCTGGTGACAGGTACTTCTCGCTGACAAACACCACGTATTAAACACAGCGACACAGTCGGATCCACATGGATGCACACAGGAAGTGAAGAAACCAAATTTGTGATTTATATGAAGAAACTGAATTCACAACTTAGGTGTTCGATTGTGCACTGCTCTGAAATTATCTAGGGGATCACAAACCATTTCGCAGTGACAGTTCTTGAAACTTTAGTTGACGGAGGTGACACAAACAAATTTCCACCAGGACCAGCTAAACCCTGCTGTGCAAAAGCTGTAAAACTGGTATTGAAGTGACACTGGAATGTGTGGACAGTTTGAGACCACTAGATGATATTCCATTTTTATTTTAGTTCTGCTTGTCAGCAACCAGCATTTTTATTTTTTTGCCTTAGAGGTTTCTAAATTTATGCAGATTAACCTTTAGGAAATATTTTAGTATTTAATGATAATGTTCCAAGACTGTTGAAGTAAATTACAAGACTCCCCCAATTTCTCAAGAAAAGTTTTGGACTATGGCTGCAGCACTTTCGTGTTTTCTACAAACTTATATTATAGTTAAAAGTACAGAATCTGTTTCCAGTGCTAGTCATAATGTGCCTGCACCAGCACAAAAATAAAGACTGTACAGGACCCCAAGAGCAAATGCTCTCAGTTTTCAAAAATATACATGACCAGAGATCTCAGTACCATAACTCTGAGTCAGTGGGAAAAAGAACACCCAATTCCCATTAACACTTTGAAAACCTCTTTGCAGGGAGAAAGAGCAAACAGAGAGAAAAATAATAAAAAAAAACCAACAAAAAACAAACAAACAAACAAAACCCCAAAAAAACAAAAAACAAAAAAAGGACAGCTGATAATGGATCACGCCTAGTAATTTAGGACCTCATTTTCACATATACAGTGGTCTCTTGACCACTTTTGCAGTGTAAAGGGATTTCAACAGATATAATGGTAAGATTCACATAATACATCTCTTACGTATTGTATCTGCAATTCTGCACTTCTGTATTACAGTAAAATGTACTTTTAAAGGCACTTTTTCCTGAGAGGCTACTGTAATAATGTTCAATCCAAAAAAATTTGTAGATATATTTACTTGATTTTAAGATTGTTTTAAAATAATCATGCATGTCAGAAAACATTCTTGCTCTTGTATGTAGATTGCAATTAATTTAGGGTGACTTCATTGCTTAATTTTGTACAAAAGAGGTAATTTGGGACTGTCCTGCTCTGTAGTAAAGTAATTGTAATACAACAGTCTTTTGTTGCTATTTTACTAAAACACCCAATTAAGTTGCTGAAAAATAGCAATTTACTAAAAATCACTTGAAGCTTCACTTATCTGTGGAATGTTCCTGTGTTTAAAATTAAAATGAAAGCCTTATATATGTGCATGCGTGGGTGTCTGTGCATATATTTATGCATATGCATAGATATGTGGGTATATATCTAGTTGGAGAGATTTTGTAGGTAGGCCTGATTCAAATAGTTTTAAATTATTATTGGCTTTCTTCCTCACTTTTCAATGAGACATTAATTTATAAAATAAAATAGTTTCAGGCACTGCTTTGAAGTGTAACTAATCACTAAATGTTAGGTCTGTACTCAGATGTAGTTGCCTCTAAAACTCCTAAGAGTCCCACCCTGAGTAAGTCTTTAGATTTTTTTAAAAAACCTTTTTTCCATGCGTTACTTTAATTCACGTCTCTATTAGAACAGGCATTCTACACATCCTGTATAATGACATATGTCTAGAAATAATCCACATGAGAGTGAGTCTTGGACTCGGTCAGACTGATAAATATCTGCAGTTATTTTGAATTTATAATGAAGAATTTAACTTAACAGTGTTGTACAAGTTCATGCAGAGCAACTTGCTGATAATCAAGCAGCTGAAACATACTTCTTTCTTGGTGGGAGTTCTGTCATACATGCTTTAAGAGAAAATTAAATCTTAAAAGCCCATCATTTTCACAAATAAAAGATTTTGCTCAGAATTAATTTTTTTGAGCATTATAAAATTCCAAGTACTTCAATGTTTTCCAAAATTTTCAGAGGAACATGCACCTCAAAAACACTTTCAATATGTTTTACTTCAGTGATCATAGTCTTTGGTTAAGAATAAATACCAGGCATGATCATCAGGTTAGCAAGAATGCTGCATGTAGAGGTGTCTAACCTTGGCTGTAAAAGTTGATCAGATTCAGCCTGGAAGGTCAGAACTGGCTGAACAGACCTGTCTTATGCACCACTGCTTTGGAGTCAAAACAATTAGTTTAACTGTTTTAATAAAACCTCAGCTGTTTCAGGGTAATCACTTAATAGCACTGCCAAACCAGGCATCGAGGACGTAACATCTCAGCTAAAATTCAGTGATTCAGTCATGAGCTTTTATCAGATGTCTGAACCAGATCTCTAATAAAGGGATTAGTAACACATTTTTCAACACTAAAGGCCCCTAAAAGCTGCATTTCCAGCTCCTACTGTTGTTGCACTTCAAAGATCAGATAGACTTTTCTAAGATGGACTTTAATTTTATGAAACATTGCTTTGGTAAAGATCTCATAAGATTCTGTGAGCTAACCAGAAAACCAAAGAGTGAAGGTAACCTGGCTGTATCAGAACTTCCTTCCAGGAAAAGCCCAAACTTTTGTTTTAATTCTTTTCTTTAATGGCCGGAGAACAATTGGGTTGGCCGGTTTTAGCAGCGTTATTACGATTGACAGGAGATTGGACAAGCAAACATGAACATGATGAAGAACTTCACAAGCAGGGGCTTTGTGGCATGATTCTCTCCACGGTCTGTGACATCTCTTCGTGTTATGTTCCTATCTGTTACATTATTTGAAAGTTGCACTAATGGCAAGACAAGTATTGATAACCAAAGAAAAGGGGTAAGTAAAGAAAGAGAGAGAGAATAATATGAAAGAAAGCTTTCTAAATAGAAGTGCTGAGAGTACTACAAATAAGACAGGAGGGAAGGTTTTTTTATTCTTACAAATAAGAAAGGGAACCTACTTGCAAATAGGGTATTATCCAAAGTTAGCTTACAAAATGGTTTCAATTTATTTCTTTTGTTTTGGTTTGGGTTTTTTTGTTTTGTTTGTTTGTTCATTTTTGTAGATGCTGGCTGGAAAGGCCACGCGGCAAAATTCAAATGAGCATTAGCAAGGACACCAAAAGTTGCCAGTGCAATACCCACCTAAATTGCAGAGGACTGTACACATTTGATAGTTTAAAACAGACCATGTCTTTGCAAGAAGGGTAGGACCATGTCTTTGCAAGAAGGGTAGGACCATGACTTTGCATGCCTTACGTGGATTTTATGGTGTGTTAGCAGCTAAGTGTGCTAAAAAACCCCAGGTTTTCACTTCTAAAAACTTAAAAGCCACAAGTCATAAAAGGCTTTTAATCAATATATAGAGGTACTCATGCAAATACAGGCGCCAGCTTTTTTCCACAAGATCTACGGTGCATCAGTTATAGAGTCTCCATCACTCCTCAGAAACCTAAATTTTCTTTTAAGCCTGGGCCATTATAACTAGAGTCACTGCCAAATCCAGGTCTCATGAATGCACAATACTTTTCACTTTTGGTTAGTCACCATCACTTCAAGCCAGCATTCCTCTTTTGATGTTGTGCTTGATCAGCTAGTTTTCGCAAGGCACTTTTTCCCCCCAGTGAATGTAGGAGATAGCGTAACTAAGCTTTTTGCAGGATTCTGCATTCTACAGTCAGCCTTCAGGGATGTTAAGTTTAAGAGTAAGGAAACAGTAATTAAAAGTGATTAGGACAAGAAGGCTCAGTACTATGAAATGTGGACTCAATTGTCCTTGACACAGGCAGAACAAGGCAGCAGGTTTTGGTTTTGATTACAGCTTTACTTGAGATTTTAATAAACATGAGCCAGAATTCAAACTTTTAATATCCTGCTGCTTAACTATTTCCAAAAAAGCAATCCAGTTCTTTTAAACAGTCCTTGTTTAAAATTTTTAATTTGTTTGGCTCTGTCTCTGCTTAGAGAAGTTGTAGCCTCGTGGTAACTCTTTTATAAGTTCATTTCCAGAATCACAAGCAATTGTTTTTTTTTCAACTAAGTGTTTCCGCATGTGCCGAAAGTGTCAGGCTGACAGCTTTCCTGCACCGTTTTATCTGGTTCCCACAGTAAGTATGAGAGACAAACACAGGAATGTGTCTAGAGCTGACTATGCCCATCAAGGATACAATGATACTTACAGCTCTTCCAGGAAGCGGAGATTGTGCACAGGGTTTGAGGGCAGCTTAGTAATGTTGTTCATACTGAGATCACTGTAGGGGAAAACAGACAGAGACTTAATATGGCATGCCACAACTGTGGCATCCAGCTGTTCATTCCACACATTTTTAAGTACTACATTAATAAAAATTAGTTCCTCTGCCAGAATTGATGAATCATTATCTAGTTAGCACGTTAAACATTCCTCTTTTGTACGAGCACAGCTTTGTCAAACCAAGTACAGGCTGTAGCACGTTCCTCGTTTCCAGAGATTTTGGAATGTTTTATCACGCTCTATAAATCAGCTGGAACACTAAACAACACTTCTAGTCAACATAATTTTAATAAACCACTGTACTGTACTAAAATGTACTTGGAGTAGTAAAGAAAACTACTATGATTTTTGTTGTTGTTGTAGCACTGTAGTACACTTGGTTTACTATAAGTAGACAGGCGAAATCAAACAGATACAAAGTATCTGCATCATCCTTACAATTTTATGACTATGGAAACACTTTGCTTTTGCCGTACAGTCTGTTGCATGGTCATACTGATCTGCCTTGCCTCACATAGGCACGTCAGGTGTCCCCAAAACCCAAACTGACTTATAAAAATTACATATTTTCAAATAATAAACATTCCCTTTTTGAGTGTTCTTTTGTTACAGGTACTCAAATTGCATTAAATAAGTGAAATGAACCATAAAACAAGGGTGTAATGTGATCCTGCTCTGTAGCACACTTCCTGGTGGGGTTCCACGGTAGTTCCTGGTACAGGAAACTACCAGCCATATCAGCTCTGTCAGAGCTCATTCAAGCTATGTTTTAGACTAAATTTCATGTAATACCCTTTTATTCTTAACTTGCCTTTTCATTGTTTTCCATTGTCTTCCCCATGTCCCACAGTATCATTATAATTGCTTTTCATTAAGTACCAAGACTGTAAACAAATTGCATAATAAAATTGTGTGGAAGATACAACTTACACAACTGTATCAAAATTTCTGTAGATTCTTAAAACAAAATTAAGAGTGACCTGCATATTTTATGCAAGTGTTATACAGTAATTTAAAACTCCCCACTATTTAAACGTATCTTTGCATTTGTAGCAGCTCTTATAGTTTCCAGCTACTTTGGGTACTATTTAGATAACTTTATTTCTTCCAGCTGTTGAGAGCTTACAAGGTAAATAAGTTATCTGTACTTTGGTGGGTAGGCATCCTATTCCTACTCCATCTAGTTCTTATTACTCACAGTCTGTTTCATATTACAGAATATATGCTTTTAGTCAGCATAGTTAATTTAGATGTTTGATCTTTGGGTGAATTTTAAAATGTATAGTTTAAAAACATACTTCACATAGAGATTTTGAAATAAAGGAAATGTGTTAATACTTTACAACAATTATCAAATCACTCTTGAGTAAGGTTTCTGCATTCACTTAGAAACCAAAGTATAATTTGAGAAACGTGTACTTATTAAATTCATTTTTTACTGTAATACTTTATCACCTAATTCTTTCATACTGTTTAGCAGGTTATTGCCCTTTCACTTTGATAAAGGCTCAAAGGATTTATTTTGGCAAAGGAACAAAAACATGGGTTTATTTGGCAAAAGAAAAACTCATCCAGGTAGTGAATTATATACTACTGAATATTAAGATAAACCCAATATTTTAACAAGATCATTTTGATTATGATATTTTCAACACACGTCTTAATGGGTTTTTGGAAACATGCCAAATCACATTTTAGACTTAAAAAGCTAGCCCTGGTGGAAGATGGGAATGATTCATCTTCAGATACACACGTATTTAGGGCATTCTACAAACCCAGCATTAACCAGCGCTCTGGCTGACCAGAAAAACCTGAAGTCTGCTTTTCTAGCATATTAACTTCTATTACTGGTAGGCAGTACTTGTCTGCTTGTATCACCCACAGGACCCCATGATGAACCAGTCTGAAGCAGTCTACTGACCAGACCCTAATATCTTAAGAGGATTAGAATAAGAGAAGGTGGCTTTCATTACGTGCTTTGATGCCCAAAGAGAAAATCAACAATAAGTGCATTTTCCTTAATAACATCTTTAGACCCCAGAGGTGGATTTGCCAACAGTGACCTGCTGTGTCCTAGTCTCCTTTTTGGACTCCACTCATGTGGTAAAGTATGTGTACCACATCATATGACAGAGGAGAACCTCTCCTTTTTCCCGGTGTACACCACAGCAATTTCTAACTCTTTTTAAACCTACCAGTTAAATAATTTCCTTCTGTTAAGATTGGTTGCTTTTTTTCCCCCAGATCATTATTTTCTAGGAACATAACATATAAAGGTGGTTTTTTGCAACAGAACTACTAAACATTACCTATGCATATTTCACAGATTCATGGAATTGTTTGGGTTGGAAAAGACCCTTCAGATCATCCAGTCCAATTGTTAACCCAGCACTGCCATGTATTCATCACTAAACCATGTCCCTAAGTGCCACATTTATGCATATTTTAAATACTTCCAGGGATGGTGCAGATAACAGAAATTATCTCCCAAGCTCTTGCTCAATAATGTCTTTTTAAATTACCTTTAAACATACCAGCAACTAATACACAGGACATTCCAGTCTACGTTGACAAGGTGCTATTCTTGTAGCTGTAATGGTTTAAGAATATAAGGCAGACTACAGTAGGGAGAGGTAATATATTTGATGAGGCTAGCTGATACAGGTGGAAAAACTGAGAAACTTTCAGGCACAAAAATCAAAACTCTCTACTTTTTCCAGCTGTACCAGTTGGCTAAATAGGTGACATTATTTCTCCCTAAAAAAACCACACATCCCTTACACTGGCAAAGCAGTAGTTTGTCTGTGCTCACAGTTTTTAGATTCAGAATATTCCTTTGTTTCAGAATTACCATGGATGCATTGAATCAAATTTTTGTTCACTGGAATGACTAAGGGAGAGAAGTGCCATGACCCAAAGCTACTTCTGGGAGGATGTTCAGAGAGGTGAGACAAACAAAAAGAGTTAATTCAATGCAATCAGTCACTGGGTCTCATGTGAGCAATACTGCAAAATTTGGGCTTCTGAACAAAAATTCCTCACAGTGCTCTAGAGACAAATAAAGGAGGTTCTCAGCATTTTGGTTTTGCTAGCATTTTGGACCATGCTGCCAAGAAGACATGACTAGGATGAGATTTACAGCCATCAGCTAGATCAAGCACAGCTAACAGCCACAAACACCTAGGTGGTAAACTCTAGGTTACATATTAATACTGTGAAAACAAATAACAACTGCCGTGGGTATGTCTTATGTCCTGCATCTATGATGGTTTCTTTCCTTCAAATGGGTTTTCTGATTTCTCCTTTCCGTGCTGTCCTGTCAAAATTAGCAATTTGCTCTCTCTAGGAAAGAGAAGGGGATGAAAGATGGCTTGCACTTCAGCATTTGCAATGAAATGCTCAAAAATATTAAAATCAAGGTACTGGATCTTTAACTATCCTTGGTGGAATGGTTCTGATTTTGTATCAAATCTCGGTAGACTCTTACTAACTATAATGATGAAAAACTTAAGAATTATTTGAATACTGAAAACCATTAAATAACTCAGCGTAACAGAACTACTCCCATCTCCCAGCATCACAGCACATACACACCCCACTGATGTCAGTAGGAGCAACATGGTAAGAGTTTACAAATGCTCCTAATAGAGGCAGAAAGAGTACCAGATCTACCTTGGTGAAAACCACCATGAGCTGCCATATCATACTGAGAAGGTAATATGTTATTTTGGACAGTGAGATGAACACATTGTCCCTTCTCCCATCAGCATTCCTGCAGCCTGTTTCCAGCTGCGGACTATAAAAGCAACATACCAGCAAATGAAACTTTCATCTTTTCAGAAGATAAGAAGCTTTGCTTCAGTGACTGCATTGGCAACATGGCTCACTATAATGATATCTTAATTACACTCTGTGCCAATCAATCACCATGCTGTGCCTCTGGTGACTTGTTAAAGGAATCCTATCTCTGATGAAATCTTCGAAGACCAGAAAATATTGAAAACTGCACCATGCATCTATCTGTTTTCTTCTGGGTGAGAAGATGAGCAAATTCTGAGCATTTGCAAAAGAGCATCCAAGAAGGCAAATATGACAGCTTTTTGTTCCTCTCAGCTTTATTGTCCATGCATATACACACTGAAAAGACATCCAGTTACCATCTTAAAACTGAGTACTTCACAATGAATTCCAGAAAGCCAATAAAACAAGTTAAGTGAACTAGTTTTTAACATATAATAGATCAGACTGCAGGCCACGTTACTAACCTTTTATTAACTGTTATTACAAGAGATGCTTACAATGAGACTATTCATCTTGGAAGGTCAGTTTTTCACATTATGTTTATGTCTTTTAAAGGAGAACAAAAGTATGCCTAGGGATACACACAAAACTTCTACTAGCCTAAATGTCTATTATACTGAGTGGTACAAACTTGTCTACCCATTCCAGGTATAATGCAATAAACCAGTATTGAAGACAATTAATTTTGTAGCCTATTTCTTTAAACAGTTGCAACCTGTTTTTTAGAAAATTATCAAGACTTATTATTAGGATTATTAATTTTGATTCTTCTAAGCTTGCCTTATCCCAACAAGATGTATTAACAATCCTTTTTTATAAGTCTTTGAAAGATAAAGCACTCACATAAAATACTGACAATAGACTGAACGCAGTCCCTTAGTTCTTACCAGCTGAGAACAGTTTCCAAACTAAGACAGTTTCTTTAATTCATTTACAGCAAAATTTGACACTAGCTTCCCCTACTTCTGCTCTTCCCTTGCTCTGCCCATCTTTTTAACACACAGCAGTCTTGTTTCTAGTATTGGCAGGATACTAACTCCACTGTACGATGGAAGAATATGTTGGCTATGAACTGCATGCCAACTACTAATGCAAATGCTTCATTTTTAATGGAAAATATCTTCATCTGCTACAGCCACTTTAAGGAGGTAAGTCCATTTGCCAACACTGTAGTAATAGTAGCTTGTATTTCTTACAAATAAATTGCTACAGATGTTTTCATTTGAGGGTATCAATAAATAAATAGAATAAGAATTACCATCATTTTGCAGAAAGGAAACTAAAACACCCAATGGCTAAGTGACATGTTCACAGTCAAACAGATGTTTATACAACACAGAGGAAAATGACACTGATGATGATTTGTCCAGCACCCTTTTCATTCAACACTGTCCAACCATGGCATTTACACCAATTTACCAAAGTACAATGCATAAGCTGTCAACAGACTCAGAAAAAAAGACCATATTTTCATCTTAATGTTCCTAGATTACATTATCTTTCAAAGTCAACATGAAAATTGCTAGTCATGTATTTGCATGTTTAATACACCCATGCAGAGCAGCACAGGGCAAAGTACGAGCATGCATAAATAACAATTATAAGTGCTTTCCAACAATTAAACCATAGCACTTCTTCTCATAACTTGCTTCAAACTTTATCTGTGCTTCTTTGAAGGATCCTGTAGTAAACTATGATTAAGATACGAGTTTCCACTAAATGATTCATGTTTGAAGAGCACATCTTTGTATCTGGAAAATTCTTCTGGAAGAAGGAGTAGATTAGCAGGAAGAAGCAGTAGAGAGTGCTATTATAGACATTACACAGGGTAGGAAATCTCACCATCAAGGTATTTAAAGTAAACAATAAGCGGCAATAGCATGGATATTTCTGCCCTTCTGCATACTGATAATGACAAATGCTAATATTAAGTATTTAAAAATTCATTATCCTATGTAATATTGTTTGCATTAGCAAATTAACAGCAACAGATCCCATGCTACAGGTTTACATGGAAGGGGTGTAAGACTAAAAGAGGATTGCTTGTTACACCTTAGTTACAGAAAATTTCTGTTACTTGACATGGAAGCTCACTCCTTCCGGAGACCCAACTCCTTTGTATTAAAACACACCCTGCAAAAAGCAAATGATGTTGTGTGGTCACATGAGAACAGCCCCTGCAGTGAGTCTGTGTACCTGCACACCTCACAGAGGGTTTTACTCCAGTAAATGGACAGTACTCCCTCTGTCCCTCTCACACCTTTCCTCAGCACACCCGTGGTGCTTGTTCCAGCCACTGCAATTGTAAATAGATATATATGGTAAGGATCAAGTACCTTGAACTTAAAGACACTGCAAAGATGATCCAGTAAGGTCAGGAGGGCTCTGTCTACATCTCCTCTGTGCTGTTGTGCATTGGCCGTAACACTGGATCCTGGCAAACCAGGCTGATAGATCACATCTGGATTCAACACAAAGCAACAAAATGCTTTGGCCAGACTTTTGCACTCCCAACACCTGTCACTGAGTTCCTTTGATATCACAGACAGCAAAATTTGGCTTATTACTGCACAAGCTCCATAACAGAGTCATTTTAAACACCATGCATTATTCCTGAACATAGGCAATTCTGCCATATAAACAACCATCAAAGTCTTACTTATATCTAGACTGCAGAACATTTGTAAAGCAAACAGTACGTGCATGATTAATCTTTTCAGGAAACAATTTTGCCATTCAGTTTATCCAAGACTCCAGCAGAGGGAGCAGGGCAGAGCAAACAATTGGGGTCAAAAAAAGAAAGTAAAGATCAAAGATCAGATCAAACACACCCAGAGCTAAATTAATCTGACAAGTATCTGACATTTCATTTTAGGTACAAAGATTCTGGCTCTCTGCTTTTTTAATATCAAATTCATGTTGCACACTAGATGAAATTAACCATTTACTTCCAAAGCTGATACACGACAGTTCATTTGAGGCTGAAGCCTCTGTTTCCTAAGGAATAATTACCAGGCTAAGTTACAAAAACATTCCAATATGTCAACCATTTGCTGTACTTAACTCACATATCAAAAAAGTTAAATAACTAAAGGAGCATTTTATAACAGAGAAGCCAGCAGAAGCAGTTTAAAGAGGACTGAATGGAATTCCTCTTCCGCCCATGCCCACAGATTCTATTAGTACATTTTTACTTTGTAAGTTACTGCTTGTTTCTGCTGCACTACTTCAAACAGATTATATGAGTACTGCATACATGATTAATCTTGTTCAAATACTGAAACAATATACAACAGGGAAATAATACCAGTTTTTATTGTAATTTATGAAGACAACTACCAGTGTGTTTATTGTGTTTTTCATCATTACCTGTTTGTTTCTCAAGTACTGTTTATCTTACTTTGATGAAGAAAAGCACGGTTATACTGCCAAAAGATATTTATATTTATTAGATGTGACCAAGTCTTGGAAGAAGAAACCCTTGGTTTCAGAATATTTTTTGCCACCCCAGATGTTGCTCATTTTTATAACTACTTGCTACATAAATTACAAAAATACCTTTTTTTTTCCCCCCTGAATGGCTAGACACATTCATCCATTTTACAAACTGGGGGTCCAAATTTCTTCTAATTCCCTGTCTATAATTTCATCCTTCTGGTTTCAATGAAGCTGTTCCTAAATTATGATTATTTATATGAGAGGAGAGCATGTACAAAAAGCACAGCATAGTTCGTTTATTGACATATTACACCTCATCTACAGCAGAAATGAAATCAAAATATATCTTGAGTGTAAACAAAGATTCAAAATATAACCCTAAAGTTATAAAGTGCAAATTTCTAAATTAAGTATTATGGGTCACCAGTCAGTTGGTCTGAATACCTAACCACAAATTAT
Source organism: Machaerirhynchus nigripectus (assembly GCA_013397975.1). Lineage (NCBI taxonomy): Eukaryota > Metazoa > Chordata > Aves > Passeriformes > Dicruridae > Machaerirhynchus > Machaerirhynchus nigripectus. The sequence goes on from VZRQ01000586.1 coordinate 3,938,056, forward strand.
GTGCAGCACAGATTATATGTTACACAAACCAATTTTAAAACTCATCTTCACCAAAATGCCCAAGATTACTTCTGTGAGGCTGCTGAGGTGAAAATTAATCATGATTAGCCTGATTTTGTTTGTAACAAGATACAGTGTAAGTAATTTATTCTGTGCATTCTAATTTGCCTCAACTCAATTCCACAGCACGGACTTGAAGAATTTAAACCCTAACAGCTTTGAGAGCATCTGCTGCAAACATATTTCAACAGTGATGGTGTAAGCATGAGTATCTGGCAATATGTGCACAACAGACCGGTATTCAGGGCAGGAAATACATATCTAACATTGTGCAGTGCAAAGGTCCCAGAGGTACAGATGAGTGAGCTGGGTCCAGAGCTGGAAGACACATTACCATGCTAGGTGCCCACAGAGAGACTAATTATCCCAGGTACAGCAGGATGATGCTATGACTCTTCCAATTTCACAACACAGGGTCTCTGCACAATGCTACTTTGTGTGACATAATGTAGCAGATGTTCTGAATATACACACTTGGTATTCCCAAAATAGTTCACTGCAAAATCTGGGTGAAATTCTGGTTTGGTAAAGGAGATGGCAAAAATATAAGTCCACAAAGACAAGAGTCCACCCCTTTGATCTCCACTGATCTTCTGGTCTTTTTTTTTTTTTCCCTGATGATTTTTTTGCTACTCTTACCCTTATAAGTTTCCATTTTCCTATGCACTGGCGCTGAATCATAGACCCAGAACCAAAGAACTGTTTACGCTGGAACTGACCATTAATATTATCATGTCCAATTATTTTAGCAGGGCACTGTCACTTCTGCTTTTATCACTGTTTAATTGTGCCTTGTGTTGTTGAACAGTAATTGAAGAGTTTCAGCAAAGAAAATGATGCTGTGCTACATTATACCTACTAGAGTTCTACTCTGAAGTACCAATTTGATCATTTTTGTGCTGTTACTTAGCTGAAATACTTATTTACAGAATCTTTCCTTTATTGTGTGGACAACCCAATGGCTGTCATGTTATCAACACACTCAGTTTCATTCAATGTTGCTACCAAAAGAATTTCTCCTGATCTCTCCCCTAATCCAGAACTGCTCATTCCTTGGATGGATGCTGTTGAATCAGAGCTGGCAACTGATCTGTATTTAAAAAAATATCCATAGGAAAAAAATTTGGTTGTAATCAAAATCAGTTCCCTGAATTGGTACCTTGGTGTTTGTGCCTCCACAAGCCCAAATACAGAGGAGAAACACATAAGAAAGGTGAAGCAGAACTGGTTTATTTCAGTTGGCAGTTTTGGCTTGGACTAATGCAGGCTGATCTCATACCTAGGATGTAAATATTGTAAACATTCTTCAGATATAGGAAGTTGTGAATTTTTTTTATATGCACATCTTACCTTTATGTCTGACAGAGCTTGTTTGCTGAAACAAAATAGGCCTCCAGATCTGCCAGCTCCTGGCTGGCTGACAGCCTCTTCCAACACTTCCTACAGAGCTCAGAGGAATGACAAAGCTGTCAGATCTTTCCTGAAAGACTGAACACCCAAATTGCTGCAGCAGTAAGCGCCAAGAAATATGTAGCTTGATTTTTACAAAGATAATGCCCTTGAAAACACTGTATTTCTCCATCAGGTAACAATTTCTTTTTTCTTAAGTACTCAAAATTCACTTTCCTAATGAGATACTTTCACACAGACTGGTATAAAACAGTCCTAATATACATAAATACCAGGTCCTTAATCTTACACTGACATCACTTAGACCCAGTTTCCAGAGATTTTCTTTGCTTTCAGATAGGCAGACTACTGAAATACCTGAGCTAGCTTTAAACAATTCAGGTCAACGAGCAGGGCTGAGATGCTCCAAGTCACCCTACAAAGGAGAAGTCTCCAGTAGAGAGACTTCATGTGTTGTATCGGGCTGGTGCATATTTTTCATGTGCTTATACCAGCGTAATCACCAGAGAAAAGAGTTGCACTCTTTCTAGTATAAAAATGCCTTCTCTTTCAAGAAATTATTTCCTTTTACTATTTAAATTAATGGAATCAGAACTTTACAGTTAATTTGTGGAGGCAAAATACTTCAGAACTATGTCTACTGAGCTCAGCTGGGCTATTCAGAGGATAAGCCAATACTTAGTAGGAGTAAAGGCAGCATTCTGATCCAGAAAAAAATGATCCCTGTTTCCTTCCTTTTATTCACTGAGTTTACATAGTCCACTGTTTGGCAACCTCATTTTGAGGCCAATGACCCACACTTCTTGTGATTGTTATGACGATCAACAGAAAATCTCTTCAGGGCAAGCAATTAACTGGTGCTGTTCAGCCAAATCCACTGCCCTGTCTCTGGTTCAGGCTTCAAATATGAGTTTTAGATCTTCCTGGAGACAATACTGAATAATATCACAAAACATCAGTAGCCAAAACAAACCTTTACGAAATGTAAACTGTTGCTGCCAACTCTATTGCACCTGTGTGCATATGTGAAATAGTGTGTCCTTATACTGCACCTGTCTGGTCTGCCTATTTTGCTCACAAAATGAACTTTCCAAGATCTCTTTTATTTAGCTATTCCAAATGTTACAAAAATGCTGGAAACAACCAGTTGCCCTATTATTTACATGTCTTAAAACCTCTAATACAGCACGTCAGTGTCAGCACGAGAACAGTGCCTGGGGCTAAACACCTGGCTCCACTGATGCTGGTAGCAAAACTCCCAGTGACTCCCATGGATGGAAGACATCATCCCAGGCCTACGAGTTCCCAGTGCCAGGTTCTACCCAAGAGGCAGTGCTTCCTTGTTGAGGAAATTATGCAACAGCACACTGGCTTGCCTGCAGTAGTGCATGTAGTACTGACAGGTTCACAGGGAGGATTTCTATGTATTTTTTTCAGCCCTTTTATAATTTCTAAAATCTGTTGAGTTAAAGGCAAGATGTCATGTGGGTCACCAAGGAGTAGAAAGTGTGCCATTTTCTGCTGTTACACCCCTTCTTTGTTTTCTGTTCGGTTGTCGTGTCTGATCCAATGTTTCTGGTACTTAACTTTTCGTTCCTGGTGTTTTTTGAAAGTGATGAGCTGATTCTGCTCCTTTTTCCTTTTTTGCCCTCTCTTTTCCACAGCCTTTGCTCAATTCTTCTTTAACATGAGGTTCAGGTTTCCAGTCAGCTCCATCGGAAAACCAGAAGGATTACTCAGAATAATTTACAGTGTGACGGAGTGAGAGACCAAAATGTTAATGGTTAATGACTCAAACAATTGGCCATTTGCAAAAGCAGTGGGTGCTTTGCCGACGATGGGCAAGGTAACAGCCCAGGGGCAGAGGGTGTGAGCACCAGAGGATGACCACCAGAAATCAACCTCTATTTAGCAAGAAGCTGGGATTTTAGCCAGGTAAGAGGAGAGCCTGATAAGAAGCATATCCTGGGAGGTGGGGTAGTGTTTTTATCATGTCCTCCCTTACACAACTGGCTCAGGTGTAGCACTTCCCTCTGAGGGAGATACTGGGACATTCATATGTGGGGCTGAAGGCGTTCATCTCTTCTGATGGGGCACAATTGGCTCAACTACTCTAATGTGAGGCAGCTGTCATGCCTTAGGTGTCATAAACCATCAAAGACCCCTGAAGCACCTCCAGACTCATTTCTAGGTCTTTCCACGAGAAGACTGCACATGATCTGACAGTGTAAAACTCTCCCCCCCACCCCGAGAAGGTACTGGGTATTCCCACCTGAACCTCACTGTACCTTAACCCATTGAACTTGGTGTTTCGTGGGCTTCCCCCACCCCTGGCAGATCAAGACTGTGACCATCACTTGGATCAGCAGACATCCAGATTGCAACAATCAAGTTTTGTTGCTGGATCCATGGGTGGTAATATCTTTCTACTCTTATCCTTTCTTTCTCTCTTTCTTCTTCTAACTTCTTCTCAAAAGATATTGTAAGCTAGACAAAAAAATTCAGTCAATGCCTTGTAAGTGCCTTTGTATGTCTGGATAAGTTAAAGTTGCCTAAGTTTATTTAAAATTTGCCAAGTACCTTACTCTACCTTTGTGTTCTAAAGTTTGCAAGTAAAAGTTTGGTACTGAACATCCTGAGAATTTTGTTTACTCCCGCGCATCACCTAGAGTGAATCAAACAACATTCCCCCAAACCTGTGGAGCGGAGTGGGGCGTTAGAGATGGTTCTTTCTGGGTGAAGATGCACCATCCTTTTTTAGGAACTAGAAACCTTAGACAATCTGAGAGTTCTCCTGTAGGCTTCATCTGCTTTGTGATGAACCAGTAGCACAGTTGAACACCACAACACCCAACTGCTACACGACAGCAGCTCCTTATGACCACTGGTCACCATGCACGAGACAGTAGTTCTCCTTCCCCAAAGGGTGGCAAAATGGTTGCCAGCCTGAAAATGGTGCAGATAGAAATGAAATATGGGACAGAAGTAAAGTCAAAGCAGTCACTACGCAGAAGCAGGTCTTCTGCTAAGAGGTGTTGGCCTATTTTCCGCATTCTGCAGAATGCTGTCAGCCTTCCTTTCCCTTCATGAGGAGTTTGGAGTTGGTGGGATGCACAATGATGTTCTTCTTCACACCACACACTGGGTATAAAGAGACTACAGCAGCCCACATCCTGGCTTTGTTCTCCTGTCCCATGTGGGGAGTGATGTGAAGATTAGAGGTGAAGGATGCCCCCTCAGTCATGGCCTTGGAATTTGAATCTCAACTTTCACATACTTGTGACAGACTGAAGAAGACAGCATCACGTGGTTTTATATGCATAAAAACTGTTGCTATTAAAAGGACCACAGAGGGGACTTGTTGGCATTTGTTCTGACTGAAAACCACACATCTCTCAGGAACTTCATGAATAAAGCCCCAGTATATCCAGAGATTCCAGAGATCCCTTTTTTCAGAACTGTGCAGCAGGTTCTGCCACCTTTTCGTTTGTACAATTTTATTAAGCTCTTCAGAATTTTCATCTTGAATCCTGCTGATTCAGAACAGCATGGGCAAAAGCAAGGACTTCAAGCCATCCTCATCTTAAATTAAAACCCTTTTAACTAAAACATGATCATCTAAAGTTCATCATCTTTTTTTCCTAACTGAATCCCATAATTGACATCTTTTAATAAAAGCATATGGTTTGAAAATGAGTTTTCAAAGAACCAAAGAAAAGAAATAACACAGAAACAGGTTTTATAATGTCTGTAGAATAAAGGACATTATTAAAAAAAATTGAACTCAGGTGATTTGTCTTGTCACATGTATAATGTATGAAGTTCCTTTTCTTTGAAAGCTAGTGTTAGAGAAGGAAATGGTAGCATCGTTAACAAATGCTATAGGGCAGAGAGTCTTTCTTGGGCAATTTTTCAATTCACTAGAATTTTCAAACTTGTATTTCGCCATTTCCAGCTCCCATATTAAAAATCTATTAGCAGAAAGCCCATTGAAAAACTGACCATGAGCACAAGAGACTTTTTCTGGAAACACTTCTATTCAGTTCTCATGCCTGAACAAAAGCCGATTGGCACATTCAGTTATATACAAACGCCTTTCAAAGGGGCCACCCCCCCTTTCCCATAGCCACGCGTTTCAGGGCTCTATATGCTGAAGGAAGCCAGTGAAAGGTTTGAAGGGGTGGGGAGACCAGGGGCTTCCACCAAGATCCTTCAAAGTCCTCGTCTTCTATAGTGGGAGGATTTCCCTCTAAATCCCTTTCAATAGCATATTGATGGCTTTGAAAGCTTAAATGGCATTTGTCAACCATCAGTAAATCTTGAAAACTGTTTCTGCAAATAGCCCAACTCCAAGTCTCAGATTTTCTCATTAATCTGTACGTAAGGCCACTGAAGACTTTTTCAGAGCCTAGATAATGCCTGGATTAAAAGGTCCATTCAGAAGGGAAAACTTTAGCATTCACCTTGTGTACATAGCCATTTCACCAGTGGTATTCATGGGTTGTTATTTCAACTCTGCATTTGTCCTGCAAACAAGACATTTTGCCACAAAGACTTGGTAGAGACATTCTTCAGTGAATTACTGAAACCTAGCCCCACTATTTGTCATGGTTTGTTATTTTTATCAAGTGTAATCAGTTCAAACAGAAACCCTAGACTGACAACTTTACAATTATGTTACTATTTTAAGACTGCAAGGTATGTTTCTTCTAATTCAACAAAGACACTGATTAAAGCATAACCTGATTGCTTTATCTAATGAAACAGTCTAAAATTTCCCTTGATCAGATGTCATAAGTTTTTTGTTTGTTTTATATTTAAAGTACAGACAGGAAATTGATATTAATCCTTATTCAACATGTATAATCTATGATATTTTATAAAAACTTTATATATTTACAAGGCTTAGTAATTTCTAATATGTTGCATACTGCTTTGTGTTTGTCTTTTAGGACAACATAGTTTTAATTTAACTTTCTCCAGAAAAAGCTAATGGACAGGATTTAAACCCTCAAAACCCATGCACCTTACACACACAAACTATTTTTTAGGCTGTTCTTACATGCCAAGGACATTTTTATTCTCTTCTTCTTTTTTTTTGCATTTTATATCCAATAACTTAAACCAGAACCAAGGTATGAGCTACTTGGACAGGCAGAAGGCATTATTATCATTATTATTATTATTATTATTATATTGAAATAATATGGTCAAAATGTTTATGCACCACTGAAAAGAAGAGAAACAGAACAAAATCACACAATGGAGACCCCAGGCAAAGTTTAGGATGCCAGTGATGCAATGGTAGGAAAATTTTTCAATATTAAAAGAAAAAAATTCAGACCCCATCAGATTTCCCCCAATCCAGATGGACCTCATTGTTTGAACAAGTTGACCTTTCCACCATACTTGAAAATTTACTGTGAATGTCAAGGACACATAGCCTGGGGATCAACAAAGTTCCCTGGACGACCCTCACTAGGATTCCCTTCCCTTCCCTTCCCTAGATCCCATCCATCCCTGCCCTNTTTTCCAACCTTGATGATTCTGTGGCCCTGCAGGGGCATTTCCTGAGGCTGGAGTTACGCTGTGCTCTGGGGTGCACATCAGGTTTGTGAGCTACAGACAGACGCTGGCTGATGGCACAGGGCACCGCACAGACCTTACCCTGAGCTCAGTAACCCTAATCCACCACCCCGCTTCCCTTCTTCCCTTCCCTTCCCTGCCCCTCCCTTCCCTTCCCTTCCCTTCCCTTCCTTTTTCTCTTCAGTTTCAGTCCACCCCTTACTCAAAATCAATGACCATGTGGATTATACCATAAGATAAAGGACTAACTTAAACAGATTTCCATGCCAAGTGTATAATTTACTAATAAAACTTCAGAAGCTTTTGCAGACCCTCTGGCTTTTGCCATTCCTTTTCAACCACGGGCACCTACAAACATTGGGTGCTCCCTTCCTGTCGGTGGTGTCACAATGTCCCACACTTTTTGTTTGCTATCAAAGGAAGAAGCCTTGCAATTTAAATCTGAAAACCTCTGCAGCTTGGATATGGCACAACAGATCATCCACGCTCAGCCCACCTCACTGTAAAACTTACACAAAACCTGTCACATAAATTTAAAAAGAGGGTGTTTTCTACTCCAAATCTCCCCCCTCACACAGGTTACTGCAATTCTTTGTGTGTCTTTAAGATTTCTGGGGGAACCATGCCATGGCTCTGGGCTGACTGAAAGTAAACTAAACTGCCAGATCTTTTTAGCTAGAAGGGTCATGACTTCTTGAGATCACTTGCCTGGCTCCCAACCAATGCTGTTCACACATACATGTTCCTGTAGAGCTCATATCATATATATTCCATGCAGACACCTCAGATAACCTGGAGTAACTAATAGGGCATAAGGCAAGTATGGGTGAGCAACTAAATTAGAAGAAAAAACGTATGCACAATATTTATACTAGTGGTAGAACAAGGAAATTAGATGAAGAAATCTGATTCCTTGTCTGCACCAATACAAGTTTTCGGACATCAGAAATATACTGTAATGCCTGGTTGGTTATTCAAGCTTTTCTTTTAGTGAAAGAAACTAGTTTTTTTTTACACGGAAAAGTGAGAAGCTGTCTTCACTTTTGTCAGTACATGTCACAATACTTGTGACTTGATTGTTGAAGAAGCTGCCTTCACCTTTGTAAGTACAGTCACAATACCCGTGACTTGATTGTTGAGCCTTCTTCTATAAAGTATAAATGGGTAGATCTTCCTAGAAATACAGAAAACTTAATAAAAACTAGTAAAACCCTAATGAAATTAAGGCTGTAACAACAATTAAAACACTTGTGAAATATTTCATGTCTGTAAATCAGTACGTGTTTCCCGAAAGCAGAGCTTAGAGACCCCAGTTTCATGTAGGTTTCAATCTTGCAGTCAGACTCCTTTAGGCTCAATGAGGTGGAACAAGTTTGTCTCCCGTGCGGTTCCTTAGCTGACTCCATATAAAACCCAGCCTTTCTGGTAAGGTTAGTGCTCAGGTAAGGTTAGGCTCAGTGCTTTGCTGACGGTTTCCAGATACCTCAGAACAAGGGCAGAGCTTATACATATCTTCCTAAAAAAGTCGACACAGATCTGACTTCATACGTGTGTTGAACTCTTTGGGACTAGAAACGAGTGATGTTGGAAAACTCTGAAATTTTTAAAACTGTTTTTCTGCACCATTTTGACAATTGCGTATATCCATATTATCACAAGAAAGCGGTAATAGCTCAGCCTCATAATGAACAGAACACTATGGAAGAAGGACAACATTCATAATTAGAGTCAGTGTTTTACAGTGTTTATTTGTAAGAGTTACAAATAGTCAGACTTCCTCAGGATTTTCATTTGGAAAAACTCTAAAGGATTTAGGAAACCAACTTCTGTGCAACTCAAAAAGAGGTACAAAAGCAACCTCCAGTCTTTCCTCAGGTCTGTGAGTAACAGCTGTAGGAATCTAAACTCTAGCTCACATCCTACAGAAAAAGTGATGTAATTCAAAAGACTGAAACAGAATTGCTGTGTCTTTTCTTGAGAGGGCTGGGGGAGCAACTTCTGCCCACCCATATGCAAGAAGGATGTTTATTGTCAACAGGTGGGGGGAATTACGTGCTTGCTGTCTTTTCCCTCCTGCACTTTTTGTACGGCAATATTCAATTATGCAATACTTTCCAAGGAACAACATAAAGAGGTAACTGCTAGGTAGGAGTTGAGGAGACTGTAGAGTGGGAGATAATTTTGCTGTGGCAATAAGCAATGCAATAAGGAAATAAAGAAAATACAGGTTTGAATATGAAATCAGTGCTTTATCCATGAGGTGGTGCTGCCTCCTTAAGCAAAACAAATAAATATTCCCAGGCTAAACACAGCTCTCAGTGGTATTTCAATGAATGTTTCTACTTTTAAAATATCTCTTACATCAGTAACAATCAGTAATTGGTAACAATTTATTTTTGTTACTGTGTTCTCACATACAAACTAACATAGCTTTTGTCATCACATGGGTTGGAATACAAACACTGCAGATAATAACAATGTCAACGCATTTTAGGATGTAGAAAGACAACTGAAAAAAATTTTTATTTATACTTCAGTTTAAGGCTGCCATCATACAGGAACAGAGCTTTTTATTCCCCTCCAAATATTATTCAATGCATCTTGCTGGCAGGGGAAATTAATTTTCCAAACTTTGTCTTCAAAGAATATTATTTTTTTAATAGGAGCGTCTTTGAGATAGAACACATGCCCCTGTTTCTCTATCCACACCATAAAATGTTTTTCCCATTCATCACCAATAGCTGCCTTTTTTTTTTGCTATGAAAGCTTTTATAGAGCCTGCCCTTATATTTTAGCCATTCCTGACATAGTGGATCCACAATCCCAATTACGGTTGTGGACTACAATACAACTGTAACATAAATGACAGAGTCCTTAAGCTTATCTGACTTCTTAAGTAAAAACTTTGAAAATACAAAGAGGTAGGTGGACAGAATTATTAAGCAAGCTGCTTGTATCTGCCTGTTGAATTAATCAATTCATATAAAGATGGGGAAACATAGGGGAAGACATTAACAGTGAGGTATTCTGCAGTCTATGGAATTCAGTAAGATCTGAATGAGTAGTTTGCCTAGATGAAGATGGCATTCCATTATGTCTGCATATTAAGAGTTATACTGTGAAACTTAGCAATTTGCAAGACATCTTGATTTATACTGAAGTAGAATGGCCAAAGCCAAGGAGGAGTGACAGCTCCCAGGAAACTCAGTGGAGGCATACTACACCACAGTGCATGTGTCAGGCTAACAGCCACAGTTCAGGCCCACAGAACCACACAATTGTTACCTAATAGAATCAGGACACTGGGATATACAGTAATTTGGCTTTGGCTGTGGCTACAGAGTTTTTGATTTCACTATTATGGCCTCAGAAACCCTCATCTTGAAGCCTTATGGTAGCGGCAGATCCAGACGTTAACTAACCACCAAATTATTCTAATGCAATTGTGGAAAAAGATTATTAAAATGCCTTGTGAAATCAAACAGGATCCTCTCAGAATGGCAGACGTACTGTTTACGTGGGATATGCTTTTTCCATAAGAGAGAACAGAATCTAAATATACTAAAACTCATGTGAAATTAGTCTTCAGAAACATTCAGCTGTGTAACTTTATAGACCATGGTGAACAATGATATCCCAGCCCAAAAAAGCACCTTAATCAGGGCCTCTCTCCTATGGCACCATCCTATTTTCAATTAACAATGCCTTCAGATGAGCCGAAAAGGGTACTTTGCTCCCACCATTACAATTTCTGCTATTCTTTTCTTTACCCTTTACAAAAGCTTGAAAGCATTGGATTGCTAATTACTTTTATCTAGCCTATAGGAAAATTAGTTTATCTTCCTGATCAAAGCAAATTAGGCAGATCATGGCTGATTAGAATGCAACAGTAAAATCTCCATACTTTCTATTCCACCCCCTTTTCTCTCAGAAATGGGGCCTGTGTCAGATATGTAGGTATTTCCCACGGCCAGTCTGGACTCGGTTTCCAACGGGCTCTGGGGCTGGGACAATGGTTCTTACACAGACACTGAAGTTCTTTAGTTCAGTCATTGTGCAAGGAAAGAACTGGTAACCCCTTAGCTAGCATTTGATGAAACATCTAGATTTACATATTTCCCTAATTGCATTTTTTGAATGTGAGTGAGATTTATCTGACCAGAGTTAAATGCCTCCTTTATTATACTACTGAAAATACAAACCTATGCTCTCCAGGCAGAGCTGCATTTGGTTCTAATCCCAGCATTAAAACATTGGTTTCCTCTACACTGGGACAAAGAGATGTCTACCTTTACTTCTCAAAGCAGTATCTAAAGAAGGCTTGACTACTTGCTCCCAAGGTGGCTGCTGCATTACATTGCAAAACTGAATACCATTACTCTCTCTAAGTAACTGCATTTTCTATCACTCTAGTATTTTACCCTTCACTTTTTACCCTTCATAACTCATTCCCCTCAATTTGTGCTCTATGGCTTTAACAGATGAAAGCCAAGCTATACTGCTACTTTATTTATAACCAATTACTATAAATTAACAGTAAATCTCACATTTAGCTCCATTTAAACATCACTATGCAGCTGCCCATTTGAAAATAAAATGGTTGCCTTCTTTCACTTCAGTGGGCACAATACAAAACATCCATTGAGCTTTTCCTTTATTGCAGCTGCCAATGCCCAGCCGACTTTTAACAAACCAACCAAGCGGAATAACAATGCAGCTGCAACATTTTATGGTATTTCTGTTAGTTCTCTTTTGAGACTGAAGGTGTTAATTAGGAATCAAAGAATACAACCCTGCCAGCTTTCTTTCACAAACTATACTCTGGCCATTCCAGTTTTCAGAAGGAAAATAAATCTAATAAAGGGACAAAAATGTTGTTTGTCACACCAGTAACGTGTATTTAAGATCCTTTGATCACAAGCTTTTTATGTAGTCTTGTCAGACAGGCTGAAAATATTTTTTCCTCTCTTTTCTCCTTTATTCAGGCTTTTCTGAATACTGATTCTAGGATTGTCTGGAAGGGTGAAAAAAACGATAGGAACTGGAATGCTTGATAGGTTAAAATTGGTTTGCTGAGCAAGCCATCTTTAGATCAAATAAAATGATAATTGCTCATTTTTCTATTCAGATGTAAGTTATTTTGAAATACAAATGATCTGCTCCTGTTACAGAGTTTAGTAATTCTGTAATTAAAAAGTATCATTTAATATTTCAAGCATTTAAATATACGCAGGTGTTTTAATACTAGTACATCAATCATTTTGTGGAATCTCACTTTAAGGCCCAAAATATTGAAAAATATCTGTAACATACATATAGCTGCGTGTACCATACAATATATATTTGACATTTTAGTTACACTTATTAACCATAATCATGTTAGATACATTCAAAGGTAGCAGCATGTGTCACTATCTTTAATCTTTAGTCAAAGTTAAAACCTTAAAATAGGTTTATGAAGTTAGCACAACTGAGAATTAGTCAAGCTTGCTAGCTTACCCAGCAAGAGCTTTCACTGTTAAATACACAAGTCATGCCAAAATCCATTAATCCTGGCAGGGAATGGCAGAAAGAAGATCTGGTTGTTGATTTAATGATAATGAATTGAGCAGGCTCCTAAGGCTACCTGCAGAGTTTGCTAAACTGTAAAACAAAGTCCATTTTAATAAACACTTTTTACAGAAGTATATATAAATTTTCTTTGCCTTAAACACCACATAAGAGAAACAAGAGTCTAAAATACAGCTCTACTTACCTGGTTATACATTTAATATAGTTTCTCATAATGTTAAGTATATATAGAGGGTGATTCTAAAATGTATCTAAGGGTTTTGATATTTGATAATCCAGAAACACAGAACAGCCTTGAAATGTTAAAGTACAAATCTGAGCAAAAAAAAGAAGTTCTGATGAATGTTGTCATGCTGTGTGTCTCATGTAAAGTGCAGTTTCTGGCTACTGTAAGAGACTCACAATGAGATGATTCAGTTATAAAGGTATATTTTCTTTAGTGCCCCAAGTGTACCATTTCTAACATTCCTGAATTTTAGAAAAGCAAAACATAAAATTGGAAGATTTATGGGTTTTTTTTTAAATAAACATGTTTGCCTTTTTTTTTTTTTTTTT
>VZRQ01000586.1:3951243-3966495 GCA_013397975.1 Machaerirhynchus nigripectus
AAGGGGTAATATGAGATGATAACCTGTTAAATTGGTTGATTGCTGTATTTTTACTTGTTGAGCATTGGTTGTAGATGCAGAATTTGGCTGATTTTCAGAGCAAGCAACGGCAGCTGGAAGACAGAAGACAATATTCCCTTTCTTCATATGGAATATGGTAAAACCAGCAAATATATTTGAAACTGACTGCTGCAATCACTTATTACAATGCTTTTGTTCTGTTTTTGTATCATAATAGTGCTATGGTATCCAAAGGAATGATATTATTTTTGTAGCAAGATGTTGTGTGTGTACACACAAGCCACATTTCTTTCTATAGGGTTAATAATTTTTATCAATTTTGATAATTTGTTCTGGATGATATATTTCACGGCTTTTTCAGAGCAAGGTGACATTTTCAACTGTAAGGTCATATCTGATGAATCTTTCACTTTTTTAAACGTGGCCTCATGTGCTCTATACGCTAATGATATATACATACATATCTGGCGAGAAGTTTGCCATTAGGCCGACAAAAATGTTTTACCCATACTTTATTATGGAACAAAGAGGGGTTTTTTTTTCTTATTTAGGAAAAATTTTTTTCCCAGTCATTATTTTAAAATTATCTGAGTGTATATATATGCAATTTGGTGTATATAGTTCACATTTACTAGACTCACAAATTCAAGAACTGTGACTTACAGAGCTATGTCTGGGTGAAAATTTTTCTCTTGGTTGACTACTAAATTGAAGCACTGTAAATGAACTCAGATTCCCCAAGAATGTTTAGCTGCTCAGTTTTGCTGAATTCTATATTCATATGGAGTACTCTAAAGAATTTATACTGTGTCTGTTATAATCATTGCCAATTAAATTTTTACAAAATATGGTTCATCAACTATACCAAATTAATCAAGGGAAAAGACTTTTGCTAATGAGCACATGACTACAACTAAATCAAAGATAAGAAAATCCCATCCTTATGGTTTTCTGTAGAGTAATTTTTGCATAGGAATCTGCAATGGTGCAAGGGCACTTGAAAAGTTTTCTGATCCCCTCCATCTGCTCACTGAACTCCCAGTCTGTTGTGCCTGTCCCTTCAGCCCTGCTGGTTTGGCTGTTTCTGTGGCTACATTCTAAAGCATATCAGTGAAACGAGATACCTACTTTTCAACCTGAAATGTGTTTCTTTTTAAACTAGATTATTTCACAGAACTGTTTAGGAGTACAGTCCAGCAAAGAGCTGAGTCAGCACAGCTGAAAGAGATGGAGCCTAGAGCAGGAGGGTGGGAACAACTGGCTCCGAGGGGAGGGGAAGGCCAATATGGACATCTAAAAATGTCCCTGGTTCAGAGGGACTCTTAACATGGAAGCAGATTTTTTCCTGAGTTTCCTATTCCAACTCCAATCTTCCAGAAAATTTTGAGCACTACCTTCTTCCAATTCTGTGAATTCAGAAACTTAACTAGCAAAGACAAGGAACTCCTACACAGGGAATTGTGCTGCAGAAAGCAAGTTCTTTTCCCAGTGCCCTGCCCTGCTAAGCAAAATCATCAACTTTGCTTGAGCCAGGACTCTCAGAAGTCAGCACACATGATGGCACCTTGGAAGTTCACTTCTGGTGATCTACTTTTTCTAAGTTGTTTTTCCTCACAGATCTAGCCAGTCCTAAATATGTTTCCTTTCACAGCTTGGAGAAAGAGCCCATTTTGCTTCTTTCTGCTTTTGAACGATGAAGTTCTGTGCTTGTGGGACCAAAAGTGAAAGTGTATAGATTAAACCTATCAGAAAGTAAAGCATACAAATCAAGCTTTTCCTGCCCTCTTTCACTGAAGCACTAATGTTGTAAGATTTCCTTACATACCCTCAAGTACAATCTTTGCACTGAACCCTACATGTCCACAGTGTCTTCGTTCTGTTGTCCTTTCAGGCAGAGTAATTAGAGCAGAGAACAAATTGGCTCTCAAAAGTAGCTTCTGCAGTGGTGGCCCTGATTTCAATTACTCTGTATTTTTTTCATTTTGGTAAGTAAATAATTTTTAAAAAATTGGATTCACTAGACATTCACTATTTATTCTGAGAACTTTAATTTAAAGGAATTTTAAAAATCCCAAACAACTTACCATAAGAGCATACAACACAGTAAATATTATAAGGCTCAAAATATGCCAAGACGCTCTTTCCCAGCCTGAATACAGGCACATACAGTATCTCTATGTATTGTGACAATTGCAACTTAGAAAGGAAATAGTCTTCTTTATCATTACCTGATAAAGATATCTTTATCAGGTAATGTCTAAAAAAATGACATGTAATTCAGATTCAATAGCTACAAAAATCTTAGGAAAAGTCTCTTCCTAGATCTGGAATAGTAATCTAAGAAGCTTGAAAAAGCTTTGCTTTCTGGAGTAAGGCGTTAAAGATGGTAAGGATAAAGGCCTCAAAAGCTGTGTAGGCACTTAGAGATGCAGATGGCAAACACAGACATACTAGGGAGGGACCACTGAGCAGAAGATACGGAGATAATAGTCTCCACAGCTGATTGCCTGATGTCACCCCAGTCACAACACAATCCATCTTTCCTTCCAGACACAAACCAGCTAGGTCAACAGCTGTATCCAAAATGATGTAACTGCCAGACTCCCATGAACACAGGATATCTTGGTATCCAAGGAAAATTTTAATGTACAGCTGAGTAGTATTTTCCCCTTGACAGAAAGAAGGATTCAGATACTGAGAAAAGGATACACTAATTTTTGTATCTTAACATATTTAACATTTGAAAGGTAGGATTTAAAGGGTATGTGGAGGCACTGCACTATAGAGAAGCACTGCAGCTGAAATCATTACCCTGAAGATGCACACATTGGCATTAGCCTACACTTGGTTATGTCCCCAGGAAACATAATACGTAAAATAAATCATTTTACTGGCGAGCTTTACTTAGAACTAGCAAAGCTTGTAGTTATATCGTCATGTCTTCTGCATGTGAAAGTTTAAGAACATCAATGTAATGCCTTTAAGATCCCAGAAAAGCCAATGATTTGAACTGCTAAACTAAACTTACAGTTCTGATAGACCATCATTTGTAACAGAGCTGAGGAAGAGTGGATCAGTCTGAACAGTCCTCATTCGCCTCTAAGTAGCTCTCTTGGGACAAAACAGTGATATATGGCAAACCTCCTCAGAAGCCAGACAAAGACATTTTACATTCTCTGCTTGAAGACAGTTCTGACTAGTGGAACAATTCCCTATATATACATGAGCTGACTGCTTTTTTAAGAAGCCTTCTGTGTGAGCTGTAGTGCTGTCTTAAGCAACCTACAAAGGAAAATATTTTAAAACAGCAAAATATACCTCTAGCCACCCCTGCCCCTGAATTTTAGAAGCAGCATGAACTCTACTCCAATATCCCTCACTGAATTCTCCTTAGTAAGTAGCACAGTGAATGGCATTGATGCCTTGAGTCAGCTTGCCCAATGAGCCAGGAACTGCTCCGAGAGTTAAAGAGAGTACAGATATACCAGCTGCTTGGTCCACTCCTTAGACCCATCTTCTAGTGTCCCATTGGTCAGGGCTGGCCCAAGGCATTTCACTGTAAACAGACCCAGCAGCATACAGGAACACTCACTTAATGTCTAAACATGCTAATAAATGTTAAATTACTAAGTCTTTTAGTTATTGGAATTTTTTCTGATAAGCAACACCATTTTACAGATAGAGAAAAACCATTTATCTTTAATACTAGTAGTGATATTACTAACTGAAAGAACATAGACTTGTAATGCTTTGCTGTAAGGTGTATTTTTTTCCTTTATGTTATAATTCTCCTTTGGCTGTGACATCCATCCATTTACCAAATTCATAGTTACATGATGATACACAGATTACTTATTTCCATTTGGTCATTATTGAACAACCACCTTAATAAAAAGGCTTTATAAAAACTGTGAACACAACTTAATGGAAGCTCTTCATGCTAAGATAATCCAAATCACTAATAAATGTCATTAACAATTGATTACTATCATTGCTACTTAGGTAATTACTCATTCACCAAATACTAAAAAAATATCTGCTCGTGTACTCAGCATATGGAGATATTTGGATTAAGAGTGAGTAATTTCCCTTAGATTAGACTCATCATGTCCCAACAGAGTCCTCTACAATAAAACTAACTGTGACATACCAGGGGTTGAACCCACGGCATTGAAAGGAGTTTCAGTTCTAGCTTCATTGGGAACCAAACTGGGTCATAATGAGTTTTCACAAACCCTTATCAGAAGGGATTAAACTAGCAGCACACTGAGAGCAGGCAGCATTTCCTTAGAGACTTCCCACGCAGAGATACAACACTGCAAATAATACCGTCCAGTAAATCTGGATATTACAAATTCCTTGTGAAATCTGATGCTCTTCCAGCACTGCATTATGGAAAGACAGGCAGGAACATAGAGCTGCATGACTACAAGACGCCATATCCATGATTGATGATAAACGTAGAAAACAGACCACATCTGGCTTCAGGTTTACAGGATTCTTCACAAATTGGCCAGAGACAGCCACTGAAGGCAGAACAGCTGAGGCACCAATATGTTCAGAAATGTGATTTTGATAACTCTATTTGGTATGACAGTTGTTTCTGCTTATGATAAGTGGAATGAATGTACCACAGCGCTGTGTAAGCATCCTCCAAAAAAACTGTTGCTCCGTTCACTGAATGCTATCAACAATGGCTGCAAAAGGACTGAAAACCAAAAGAAATTCCTTCCTTCCTCAAACTCCTGCAAAATCTGTACAGTTGACACAACTCCCTGACACAACACAACTCACCTGCCAGAGCCTGCATCCTGATGCAAACAAGGCAATAATGATGATCACTTGGTTGTATGCCTAACACCTTTTTTTCAAAAGAAAAGAATTGACTTCTATTTATTTCAAAAAGACAGACACTGTGCATACTAATGACATAATGGAAGCTTTTTTGTCAAGAGTTTGCAGTTTAAACCAAAGCAGATGCTTAGATTGAATTATATTCACTAATACTTTTCAAAAATCTTCAAATTTTTCAAATTCAATTTATTTTAGCAGTACCGATTCCACACAATTAAGTTAGTTCCATTACTATAAGCACAGCAGAAACTACGTGAAGTCTTCCTTGGCATAAATATATTAATTTACATACAAGGAATAGCACACAGAGATGGATGTGTGTCATGAGTGGGTGTCTTAGGCTGCTCAAATTATCACTGGCAAAAGCAGATTTAATATTAAAGTGAACGTGTGACGAAGCTCATTGGCAAGGTTCACTCTACTACTTACTGGATGATTAAAGCACACAGAAAAAAATCAGACTAAAATCTAAAATTCGACAAAAGTTATCTCTGTGGAGGCTGAGGATGAAAAAAAGGGTAAGGATTAAAGGAATAAGAGAGACTCTTCCACTTAGTTACGAAGTTTAGAGTAAACCCGCCTGCCAAACTGAGCCCTAGACTTGACCAATAGCTTATGCCTAAAGATTTTAACCACATTTAAACTTAGCAGCACTTAATCAGTAGCCTTATTTAGACAATTTATCAAAAGATTCAATAGAATTTACTAAAAGCCCAATAGCAACTCCTTTATAGAGCTACCTTATGAATCTA
Source organism: Machaerirhynchus nigripectus (assembly GCA_013397975.1). Lineage (NCBI taxonomy): Eukaryota > Metazoa > Chordata > Aves > Passeriformes > Dicruridae > Machaerirhynchus > Machaerirhynchus nigripectus. The sequence continues at coordinate 3,956,871 of VZRQ01000586.1, forward strand.
ACCTACTTAAAAATCTAAGAGAGAAACATTCGCAGCACATTTGCTACAGCATAGTCAAACTCACACACACACAGACACCTAAAGGAGTATGTACAGGGTATAGATCTGTGAAAAATTCCCCTTTAAGTGCAGTACTCATATCAGATGCCCTTGCATCTTCTCTATGGGTGAAGGTTTGAGTCCCAAGGAGTGAAGATATTGACCCAGGTTCCATGGGTCGCATTTGGCAGTGATCCTAGAAGTATAGCAAACTTGAGAGTTCGCTGGCTCTGAGAGGTGTCCCACTCAGAGGGAGATTCTTGGTCACATCCTTCTGTGAACCAGGAGAGCTCAAAGGGTCTCACTCAGGACTGCTGTTTATAGGGTCACAAGGGAGTTGGTTTTAGTCACAGTAATTTTCCATTGTAGTCACAATTCGGGTTGGTAACTCTCTTTGAAAGTTTGATAACAAAAATGTTGTTCCACTTGGATTGTCATTCAAGCAAGAAAAATAAGTTTCTGTGGCTGTTCATTAAAAAACAGGAGCTCAGTGGACAGAACTAGTTCCTGGGAGCAGGCAGGGTCTCTGATAAGAACAAAATGAGGTTAGCCCTGGTGCTGTTCATCAAGGCTGAGGGCTAACAAGCATTTCTGAGATCATAGTGCATATTCAGTAAACATTTTTTTATTCTAAAAACATGTACCTCAAGATTTCAAGAATGTGTTTAGCTACGTTCTGTACTGTGTCTGGCCTTCAGGTAGTTAGGATGTTCCAAAGTGCTTGTCCTGATCTTTCTTTTCACATCTTCTGTCTTGGCCAGAAGGAAGTAAAGTTCTGGCACTTGACAGTTCACACTACTTTACATGTGTGCAGGCAACAGCTAAGAGACAGTGTGAAGTCTCCATATGCTGGGGAACGTACAGTCTCCCCAGATGCTGTTCTCTGATCAAGAGCTTTCACATTGTCCCTTTTCAGTGCTAGGCCTAAAAAAGACCACATGAAACCCTTTTCCTGCTGCCAATTACTCTTCCACAGTGCCTAACGCTCAAGTTTTAAAAACACCTATCAGCAATACTGCACATCCTTACTCTTCACCTCACCACAACTACATCCTCAGGTCTTATCTCCACTAAAGAAACAAATGTTTTTGATAACTCTGCCACAGTAACTGCACACTACAAAGTCTTACTGCACACACATGGCACAAACGCAAAATTACAATTTAGTGCTAGACTAGAGTGCCACTTCTGAGGGTTTAAAATGCTTGAAATTGGTTGAGCTGCCTGATGAGAGGTACATTTCACTACTCTACGGCACCAATATAGGCAGATTCCCACACAACCTGCTTTCTCTTTGTTCTCCATGTACTTTTTGTTGCTCTGTTAACCCTCCTGTAATTGTGTGTGCCTGTTGCAGGTTACAGGCAATACAGAGAGCCTTTATGCAGGGACACTCTAGGACAGGAATGTACTCCCTGAGACCCTTGTCAAGTCACAAGGTTGAACCTGCACCTCTTTTGGACTGCTTCCAAATCCTTGTCTTTGCATAACTTCAGCACAAGTGCAGGCAATACTTCCATATAGCACCAAGCATATGGATCCTGTATTTTCTTGTCAGCAGGTCAAATATTATTCTCAGATGCCTGCGTAGACTTTACTCATTCCAATAAGAATCTTATATATCACAGAGTTCAGCTCACATAGATGGCCAGGAGCAAAGCTGAAAGGCAAACATACATCCTTGTGAAGAGAAGAAAGTTCCTTGGGACTTCCCTTATTTTACCATGTCAGACTCATAATTAGCACCTAAATAAGTATTCTTAATCTGCAGATCTCCAGCTTTTTTCAGCCACCACCAAATTAGTCAAATTCAGAGGTAGGTGGTTATCCCAGTCATCACATATATAGAGTAAGACTAGAGAAAAATTGCATGATTTACTTGAATTTGTAAATTACTATATCCAGGAGCAGAACTTAAAGAGCAGAACTTAAAACCTGAATCCCAGTAATGGCTAGCTGGTAATAGTCCCTGTTCCCAGAGGCAGTTTCTGCCCTTTTCTCATGCTTCAAAAATGACAATCTCTGTGAATCAGGGTGTTTAGGAAACTTTGGTTTCTATGCCTTCGGAAGGATCAATCTTATTTCTGGACACTGGAAAACTTGGTCTCGCCCTCCACCACAAACATAAATGCAACCTCATCATATGCAAGACCAACAGGAGAAATATTTTATTTCTGAGGCAGCCTCCACACCAAGCTGATTAAGGATCAAGCTCAAAGGCAAGTTACTCATCAAGGTGGTTCAGAACAGGTAACTTTCAATCATGGATGAGAGAGAGCTTTGTCTTATCTTACTTGCTTCCTTTGCCAGCTATGACCTACTCCTCCCCTCAGGGTACACAGAGACTCATTTACAAACTCAGTGAATGCCAAATCAGCGCAGCTACACTTCCCTTGATGCTGACATCACCTCACATCTGTTCTTTCATTCACTTACACTAGCATTTTTATTATCACAGGATCCAGAAGGCATGGTATAACTGGCATCATAAGATGCCTACTGCTGCAGAAACGAGGGCTAGGAAAGTCCTATTTCTGTGTACTATCAGTGCTTTAACTGTTCTAGCCTCAAACAAAGCAGGCTGAAGTGTTAGGTAAAGAAACTAATAGCAAAAAAAAAAAAAAAAAAAAAAGAAGAGAAGTAGTAGCACCAAACATCAGCTTTACTCTTCTGCCTCCTACCCCCGCTTCATAAATATCAATATCAAATTATTTTCCCTTTTCATGGGAAAATCTGTATGACACAAGCACAAAAAAAAAAAGGTTTATTCACAATCATACACATTAAGTCCCAATCCAGAAACTAGTTCTGCATTACTTAAGTAATTAATGCTTAAGTTTAATAATTTCACTAACCGTTGTTGCTGTCAATATAAAGGAAACCATTTAACCAAGTGTCATCAAAAGACAGGAGAGATTTTGTGTGGTGGGAGTTATAGTTATTTGTGCCACTTTAGACTGATAGATTATTTTTTTAATTTGTCCAAAGTCTGTCTATACACACACATTTCCATCCACACAATACCATATCACCTGTACAAAATCGACTGTACTTCTAAAATATAATGCAAAATATTTTAGCAATTTTTAATCAAAATATGTCCTTAAAATTATTTCACTGCAAATACATAACTTAATACTGTTGGAAGACAGTGCAGTCCAGATAAAACTAAATACTCAAATCACTGCAAGATTTTGAAAATTTTTGAAAAAAGGTATTAAATGATTTATGATATACATGATGCTTTAGGCTATGCAATGAGACAGTGGAGCAGAACAGTTTAATGAGACTACTCCCCACAAATGAACTGATACTTGGGAAAGGGATAATTGTTTTAGAATTATTAAAGGCCTTGATCAACAAACATTTGCACATGTGATTTCAGTGGAACCATTCCTGACACTAGAGTTAAGTATCTGGATAAGTATTTGCAGGACTGAAGCCAAATCATACAATTGGACCCAAACTAAGAGCCCATTTGTTACCAATAAAATCCCAGTTTGGGAGTGGCTGATTATTATAGTTATCATTTTTGGATAACACTACACTTCAGATTAATTATTTTTTGCAGCAGTGACCAGACATGAAAATATAGTTTGTCCTTTCAGGGAATGATCTCAGTGCTGTGGCTGTGGCCTCCAAAACCCAAAGCTCATAGCTAAAAATTACTAAAACACAGCAAAATAATAAAACTGGAAGGTGATACAGAATGCACTGTCCCAGTGAAGCCGTACAAAACTGCACCAGTTCCTGGGGACTTGCGTTGCAATCCCATTTCATTCCTGCTTAGAGTTCCAGGGATTGCTGGTGCTTAGTATAATACGAGCTGGCTGGGGGTCTTTTTCATCTAAACAGCAAAGACATTCCAGGACAGTATTTCTATGTGGGCACTGCTGCTTTAATACTCATTCTAAGGTCTCTGATTCAAAAATTACAAGGTATTACCTGTAGACTTTCAGGGGAAAAAAAAGCACAAGGACTAAGTCAGGGTACCATGAACTGCTGTCCTATACAGTTGAAACAGTTCACTAAGTTTTGTACATTTTGTATTTAAACCTCAGTTCCAAGAGACAGAAGGAGGTAGCACTCCTTCAACAAGTGTCAGCAACATCATTTCAGGCCCTACCCCTCCCCAACCACATTTATTTCTTTTATAATTCTCCAGGCAATAAATTTCTCACATCTGATCAGTAAAATTTTACAGGAGATTCTCAGGTTTTCTCAGCAAACAGTACAGAGAGTATAGCATATGGATTTGCCACATGAATTGCTAAGTCTCTGAGGAGTAAGCATGCTTTGATCACGTCTTATTTTTTTTAAAGATGTTAGGGTATTTTCTTCTAACTGAAGTCTAAAGCTGTTCTGGTATGTCAAAAACACCACATCATGTTCTGCCTTCAATCAGTTTACTTGGAGCCAAAGGAACCACACCTTATTTACCATGATTTTTACTGGGAAAAGAATCAGATCTGCTGGACAGTTCAAGTAAGGAAGTCAGGGAAAACACCATAAATTGTATTAATCATGACCATTTAAACAGCCAACAGAGAATTAAGAAAGCAGTGCATGCAGATGAAATATTATCTTGGCCAACAAACAGAACACAAGAAAGTGACCTGGACTGCTGAAAAACTGGTAGCAATTTTAAGCATTTGAAAGACAAATGACATGGCAGAAAAGGCTGGGTTAACAAGGGAGCACTTGAGGAAAGTCTAATCTCCACTGGCACGCTGACTGGGAAGGTCAGCCTGGTGCACGCGTTCTCAGCTGGAGTCAGGCTCCCTCTGCCCGCCCAATTGTCCTATGCACCTGAGATACCAACCAAACTGAAGGTGCCTTCACTCTGTCAGCGCCTCATATTCTGACAGTTTAAAGCTTCCTTTTCCGTGTCCACATACGCAGTGTTTCCACAGAGCAAATGCTAAAGGAGAGAGGTAATGTGTGAGAGCCTTTTTTTCCTCTTCTGAGCAGCAAAAGGCTCTTTAGGAAGCAGTGTAAGGAGTTATTTTTATCACTGTATTCTCAAGTGAGAAGAATGACATTCCAAAATACATTTTCAATCCTAATTTTTCTCAAAGAAACTAACTTTGACTTGACATACTATGTTTTGAAATTTAAGGCAAACCTCTTGAAAACTGGCAAATGTGACAGTTTGTTACTTCTTCAGTTTTTGTTTACCTCTAATTTATCTATGCGTATATTTCACCTTTGCATATGTGCTATCACCATGAGTAGAGAGGAAATGTTATGTTTCCTTTTCAAAAGGAAGATTCAGCACTAAATTCTAAGTCCAGAACCTGGATGCACCTTCATCCTCAATCAGGACAAGATTCAGATTACTAACTGAAACCACATGACAATCAGTTAATTTAAGGTCTATAAAGTTTGTAGCTATGTAAAGAAGTACTTTCTAAGAAAAGACACACATTTTATGAAATACCTAACTCCTAAATCTTGTCAAGGGATCTGGAAGGTGTGAGAGACTTTATAAATCTCACTTCTTTGCAAGAAGATACAGTGCTGTTTGATCTCTTTGAAAAACCATGGTCATTCCCAAAATACCTTTGATGAAGACACAGACAAGACTTGAGTTTAGACTGTGAGATCAGAATGACTAAAAGGGTGCAAATTCACCCCAAAGGGTTAGTCTTAATGATTTTAGGTATTCCTGACACAGAAATTACTATATTTCTTATTTCAGAAGCACTGTTAATTTCTGGGAACATACTTCTTTACCTTTAAAACAGTAAGTAATTTTTTCTCTCAGATTCGTTGTATTTTTTTTTTTTTCATTTTTAATGTTTAGTAGCCTTAAACACTTTCAGATACCCTACAGGGTTTTGACTATGCTCTACAGGAATAGTTATCATCAAATACAATAGTATAGCAACGAATGAATGAAGTGGAAGGTCAAAATTTACTTGAAGACTGAAATGTTTGGAACATTATATAATATGAACTGATTTCTTCTTCGTAGGTTCTACTGTAATAATATCAATCTTATCAAAGTTTGGAGAAATAGTATTTTCTTAATGAATTATTTCCATGAAAAATCAAAAATTTTATAGATCGCATTTCATGAGGTGTTAGCATACATATTTACAATGTACTTAAATTTAAACTTTTAAAGTAAACTATAATGCAAAAGGCAACATGCTGCAATATTTGTATTTGTATTCATGCATGTCTGTCAATCTATGATGGCAATATCTTGCAAACATTCTGCTTATCATTGACAGGTTTTGATCATAAACACAGCATATGAATTGTTAGACAGCCCTGGCATTTATAATAAATTTACTTTTTTTATTGTCCAGGCCTATAACAAAGAACCTCAAAAATTATAAGTGCTGTCTTCTGTATTGCCATCACACAAGACTGAAAAGAAAATCTGTTTTAATTACTTGTAATACTAAATATTCTTGGACAGGAGATTCCAGATTTTACACAATTTTTAAGAAGCAAATATTTAGGTAAAGTAGGACAAGCCTGTGGTTAAACAATGGAGTTAGGATAAAGCATTTTTTCTTTAATGACTGGCTTTGTCATAAACTTTACCTCTAACTTTCAGCAAGCCCTTCTCCACTTCAGTTTTCCACATCACAGCAAACAGTAACAATATTTCACTTACTCATGGGTTTGGTTTGAGAATTAATGAGGGTCCCATGTGCAAAAGACCTGTAGATTCTGGCTGCTTCTTTCTACTGTGAACTGATAGGAAAGTGACCTGTTCTTAATTTGAAACAGAGACTCAGCGCTGCCCTTCATCAGCACATGGAATTCTCATTTATGTCAACAGGAGTTGCCTTGAATACACTGAATACATTACTTAGCCTAAAAGTAAATGAAGAAAAAGGAATGGAAAGAAACTCATGGATTCTCCTTGCCTGCTCTTAAAAAGTCTAACAGTTCATGGCAGCAGACACACAATCATAAATAAAAATATTTTTGATGGGAGGCAAGAATTGCTGCCTGGGATCATAAATGAGAATGGAGAAAATTGTAGCAGGTCCATCTGTAGAGTACATTTAGCTCTGCTGCAAAAGCACCATCATAAAAAAAATGATGGTACATGCAAAATTCAGTCACCATAATATATCATGCTCTGTAGACATTTGTCCCAAAATAAAACAAACCTTTAAGGGCCTCAGCATTTCAGCCTTTCACACCATCTCCAGTGCACACCAAGAAAACAGTTGCCTTTTTCTCTCATGCGAATATTAAACTAAGATAAAAATGTCAGAAATTTAGAAAAAAAAAACCCCCAAAGCTTTAAAAGCTCAAACTTAATACAAGGTAGTACTACACACTGGCTTTGGTCAGATATATCTACGGTGCAAGAACAGAATCAACTACAGAAGATTTTTTTTTTCTGGAAAGAGATTAAATGTCAGAACACAATTTTAATCTCCTGCTTTGATCTGAGGTAAAAATTTTCACAGCAGAAAAATGTATTTTGGGGTTTTTGGGAAAAAAAACCCCAACAAAACAGAAAGGAGAATAATCAAGGAGCAGCTGGTTGGCCATTACCAAGCTCAGGGAGGCAAACATGCCTATAACAAGCAGGCATGTTTTAAAATTTGCCATTGCTTAGCCATCTACAGACAATGAGACTTGACAGTTCTTTACGAAAGGCAGGCAGGAGCTACAGTTCTGCATAATTAGGCAATAATTAGTCATTGCAAGGATAGCAACCTTGTAAATTTGGAAACGGTAAGTGTAGCTGCCTCTGAGTATGAACTAGTATTTTATACCTTAAACTGCCTGCACGCAGTCTTGGTCATTTAAAAGTATGCCTGTCCAAGTAACATTTTTTCACTTTAGGGTGTATGTTACTAAACAACAGAGGATTTTTGACTGGAGAAAGACATTCCTTCTGAAGGACAGAAGAATTTAAAAACAAAAGGGCAGAGTAGATCACAATCCTCCCAAGAAGCAGGTTACCAGAGACAGAAGAAGCCCAGCAATGGTATTTTGACATCATCATGCATATGCTGTCTTCTTCTTCATAAAAGAGTCTAACAGTGGATTCTCTCATGTTTTTCATTTTAGCTTTTGTCCAAGTAATGAAGAATTTATTCTCTAATTCTTAACACAGGATAAGTACAGCTTAAGTATACCTTTATACCATCACTATCTACCTTTCTGCTCATGGCTTTCCAAAGTACCAGAAAACATAGTATCTTATGTATACCCAAAATCCTGACCTGCTGCTTTTGGAACTAGTGGCAGACCTTGTATGTGTCTTAAAGACTGTATCTTTATTACACATAGCCAAAGTTTTGCTCTATTATAAGTGGTCGTTCAGTAATGCTGATGGCTGACTCCTGCCTCCTAACATTATAAATAGCTTTGACTTTGAAATGTTTCTGATAAAATAAGCTAAAACTGATCTTTAGAAAAATTTCAGAATAGTATTTACTTGTGTAATACATAAAAAAGTCTTTCAGCTGCTCATCCTCTTTTTAAATTAATGCTATTTTCATTAAATTAGGCTTTCCCCTAATATATACTTAGATTTGGTTGGTTGCACTTAATTTCCACCTTGTCTATGTTGTCATGTTTATACTTCTCTTAGAAGTGCATTTATAGCTTATTTTATTCTATTTTTTGAGGTGTAAGATATATTTTATGTCCTTTGAAGTACGGTATTAACAGAGAAGTGTGCTCAGAATGATCACTTTAGTACCCCACACACATAACGCTGTGAAAGCATCTTCACAGTAACTATAGTAGCAAGCATGTTAGTAGCATGTCAAAATACGGAGACTGGACAAACACGTTCAAAAACAGACATACTTTATGCTGGATACGAAGAATAAGCAGTAAATTAACCTACTGGTCATGCAACCACATAAAACTATGGAATCAGTAAGGAGAACACCAAAGGAACGCTTAGAGCACCAGCACTTTCAACACACGAAACCACGAGAGGCTAAAGGACGAACACTGAGTTAAAAATAAGGAAACAAAGAACGTTTCACCACAGTTTTGGGTGGGTTTTTTTGGTAATACAAAGTTTCTCCGTTCTCGCCGGCCCTGTCCCTACACGCTGTAACTCAGCGCGCCCGAGATGCAGCGCAGTTCGCAAGCACCGCAGCCCGTCCCGGCGGGGATGCCCTGTCAGGCGGGCACTGCGAGGCCCAGGGGAGCCTCCGGGGGGGCGGGGTGCGCCGGCCCTGGCCCTGATCTGGACACAGGCACCTGTGTCTGGGCACAGGCACTCCGGTCGCCGAGCGCTGCCCGCCTCCCGGGAGCGCGCTTTATTCACTGCCTTTGCTCCACCCGAGGGAGATCTGTTAACGATTAAATCAGCGGCGGCCGCAGTTCAAAGCGCTAACCCGGGAAGCAAAGGTGAAGATAACGTCCCTGCGGATCGCATCGAGTTTCTGCTGTTGCAATCGCTTTTAATTACTCTCCAAACGGCACATCACACAGCGATCCTCCGGGCGCCGGACCGGGCACCGCGATAGCCAGATACCTATAAACGCTTTACAACGCGCCCGCTGATTAAAAAGCGATTAGAAACTTATTTGAAGTCGGGTGTTCTCTCCGGGCACGGAGCGCCGCCTGTCAGCGCCGGGGG
>VZRQ01000586.1:3966898-4104297 GCA_013397975.1 Machaerirhynchus nigripectus
CCGCCTTCCGCCGGCCCTCCGTGCGGGCGGCCGCCGCGCCGCGGCCCTCGCCTCGGGCCGTGATCTCACACGTTCACGCAGCGGGTCAGGCTGAAGGGGACCGCAGTTGGGGCATCTCGTCCAACCTCCCTGCTCAAGCAGTCATCCCAGAGCACACTGAACAGGATTGCATCCAGGCAGTTCCTGAATACCTCCAGTGAGGGAGACTGCACTACCTGTTCCAATGCGTGGGCACCCACTCAGTAAAGAAGTTCTTCCTCATAATCGGGTGGAACTTCTGTGCATCACACAATCATTGCACCATAGAATAAGCTGAGTTGGAAGGGACCCATCAGGATCTTCGAGGCCAAACCCTGGCCCTGCACAGGACACCCCAAGAATCTCACCACATGCATGAGAGCGTTGTCCAACTTCTGCCCGTGTCCTTGTGTCCTAGTGGCTGGCACCACCGAGAAAAGCCCGGCTTCATCTTTTTGGCACTCCCTCCCCCACATTGAGTATTTATACACATTAAAGACGTCCCTTCTCAGTCCTTTCTTCTTGAGGGGGAATGTCCCCTCAGAGCAGGGATGCACGTGGCAGACATTTCTGGAAGGTGGGAGAACAGGTGGTTGTGGAAGTGGGGGTAAGGTTCTGAGGCCATGGAGTGAGGGGTGGGTCTCTGGGGAGATGGGACAAAGGCTTGGGGGCTCCAGTGAGCTGTTAGGGAGATCTAACCTCTAAGGCCTTATTTAGTTGGTCAGCGGTCCAGCTGCAGAACATGCTCCTGGTCAGTGATGGGGATCCACTTGCTTCCCTCACCACATGGTTAAATCACAACAGGCAACAATTTTCTAAAGGAGACTGCTGAGGGAAACTGAGTTCACAGTGAGGATGCCATTGAAAGCTCCTGAGATGTCCCTCACCCATCTTCTTGCCAGAGGTTCTCCTTAGGTAGTGCACAAAGTTGCCTTTGTGCTGCGCTTCTGTGACTGAGTGAGGGAAAGGTGAGGATGACAAGTTTTTTTAAAAACCTTTTTCCTCCAAATCAGTGGGAACAAAATTGGCCACAAGCTCCAGATTTGAGACTAGCTGCGAGTTTAAGAACCCAGTCCCAGCCCAATTCCTGTTTAGTCTGGTAACTAAATTGTTGGTCAGGTTACTCAATATGCGCCGGAGAACATTAGTTAAAGGTTTTCTGCTACACTCTCTTTGAATCTTCAATTAAGTCTGAAATGAGAGCCTAATGAAAGGCCAGAAAAATACATGGTTTTATATTCTACCCAGTTTGTAATACCTGTTTTCACCTCTGGACCATATTCTGGTATAATCTGAGCTACAGAAGGATCTTGTATTGGAACTCAAGTGTTTTATTTGAAATAATAAAAAAGGAGTCTGCTGTCTGGCTAGTTAGACAGGCCAGAATGCTTTGGCCTACTGGGCTGCTGTGAAACTTTTCCCCAAGCATCCCCTTATCCTAAGCTCATAACAACAGTGGTTGAAAGCATAAAGTGTCCTTGAGAAATGCCCAAAGAGAAAAATTCTCCAGGAAGAGGATTTTTCATTCTGTGCCATGATAGGTGTCCAGGAGACCTCTTTCCCCAAAAGTTCTGGCTGTCTTTTGCCCATGTCTATAAGTTTATATTTTTCATAAGCATAGTGAAACAGTTTTTATGTAACCTGGGGCTTTTATACACTTCTCTTTTTTTGTTCTAGAAAGCTAGGAGTATATTGTTTATTCATTTTCTGTTGAGGATTTATCAGCTTGCGCAAGATACCTGAAGTTAGACAGATACAGATTAATTACTATTGAGGGTTCAACTGTAAAAGTCCTCCTCTGTATGTTGTTTATTTTGCATAAATGCATTTGTTGAGCTAGTGACTTTCTTTAAAATGTTTAATGTACTTCTATACAATTTTACTTAAAGATTTCTTGAAACTAAAGTAGCTTGAAGAGTAAAAGAAGGATTTTGCAGGAACAGATATGGATAATTCCTACCTTTGTGCTTTTAAACGAGGCTGTACAGGTTTTTTCCTTTTCATGTTTCTCAGAGGTCTCTGGTTCTCCATAAAGGGAAAAGGAAAAACAACAGTCTGTTTGGTAACGTCTCTGGGAGGTGCTGTTACTGTTCCAAAAGGCCATTGGGACTGTCAGATTTCCTGCAAGTTCTAACATCTCACCATAATGTCCCGGTCACTTGAAGTGACATCCATGGTACAGCCGTCAATGGTCTTTGGCTTTCATCGAGGCAATAAACAAAATCCCTCAGGGATCTCAGCAGAATGCTCTCTTGAATCTGTCCTCCTGATACTCAGGCAAAACCCCCGATCTTTTGAATATGATACACGGTGTGATAATGCTTCAGCCAAAGGTCTACCAGTATAAAAGGTATCTTTATGAAATGTTACCTACAAGTAAACAGAATTCTGTGTTGTGTTATATATTCTTAGCACACAAATCATATGTCACAGCAGATATAGATATATTTATATATTTTATATATATATATTTAATGTGAATCTTTTAGATCATTACAACATGACAGATTTTAGACTTTATGTGAAATTTGGGTTTAAAATATAGGACTGTAAAAAGAAAACTGTCTATCTAAAACATTCCCTGCTCTTTCTGTTTTGTAAACTTAAACTGAATAAAATTATTTTTAAAAAGTGTGGCTAAGACATTTGACAATGGAAAATTATGCTTAATCCTGAAATGATCAGTTGTCCCAGCCAAAATGGAGTTTAAAGCAGAAGTGTTAACAGATCCTGCACTAGCAAAAGTAGCAGCTAGTTTAAATATTAAGGCAAGTCCAATACCGAGCCAAAGTAAAAAGCACAGCAGCAGAGGACAAGATAGTTTATAGTTGACTGTAGCATGTTTTCTCCTTTCCTGCCTATGGAGGAAGGGTAGGTTCCTAGAAGGCAGTAAGTACAACTGTGTGTTTAGACTGTGGAGAAAACAAAGATCCTGTGCACAGTGGGAATTCTTTTTCTGCCTGTTGGGATAAGAAATTCTTCACTGGATGTGTTGAAGTCCTTACGTTGAAAGGGATCAGGGGGCAAGTGTGCAGCTCCAGAGCCCTGAGGGTGTTCTGCTGGTGAGCAGTACAGCAACTGCCCAGTGATGTGAGTAAAAAGATCCTTTCCTGCTTGCGTGACACCTGATTTGTCCTTTTATCCCAGCTAGCCTTGGAGAATGGTGCATGCCTTAAGATTTATCACTATACAGGCTTTTTATACGTAGAGCAGGAGGCTGTTGATATGGTGTGTTCATTTGGTTCCACATGTAGCTATGTATGTAGTATGTTCACATTCATTTGCATGACGTTGTCTGTCTCGTTTTGTGGAGGACCTTGAGCTAACGCAGGTATTTACATCCCTTCATTAAGCCATAGAATGTTCTTCAAACCAAGGCAGATCGCACTGCTTCTGTTTTGCATAGTGATAAGAGCTGGTACCTGAAATGTAGGATGGTTAGGGTAGAGTGAGTCACTCTTTTGAACCAGAATGAAATACAAGATTTTTAATTACCCTGGCTCAATCTACCAGCTGGCTACAGCTTTTCAGTCAAAATAATATTATGGAAGGTTTTATTTTATCATTATGGATTTGTTTTTTTAGGTTTTTATGCTATTTAAGGCATGCTATGTCATGCATTATTAGAAATAGTCAATTTAATATTGATTCTTTGGTTTGGCACACTGCCATCTAGCTGCACGCTTCCCTCAGCAGTTCTGTAGTCAGTGTGATGGTAGGACTGAGGTGAAACATCTGACAGCTAAGATTTACTTGGATTCTTTTGAAATATGCTTCAGTAGTCAAGTTTCTGATGGGAGAAAGGGACAAAAATAGAAAAAAAGTATTACTACTGTTACAATTCATGTGGTGACAGTTGGCTTATACATATAATTTTGAAGCAAATGCTGGCATGAACATTATTTTTAGTCTGAAAATACCTGATTGTAAAGTTGGAAATGTTAGTGCAAAAGTCAGGATTACCCAGGCACATTTTAATAGTTAGAAACTTGGGAAAGAAACAAGGGAAAAATGTAAATATGTAGGCTGCAGTTTTACTGAATGTTTTTTTGGAGGAAATGAAAGCTGATTGTTACAGTAATTCTCTATTTAGGAAATAAAATCCATGTGTTAGGGTGAAAATGTGAAAATAAGGTATATTAAGAGAACCTCCTATTATACTGAGTTGGGGTGGACGTGACATCATTCAGAGAATCACAGCCAGGCTGCAAAAGCATTGAGCGAGTATTTCACCAACACAGAAACTATGTGCTTCAAACTTTACATTAAATGAAACTATGAAACTCGAACATTTACTGGCCTGTTACCTTATCCTTGCATGTCTCAGGTAAAGCCAGAAGAAGAAAGAGGAGAACATATAAGTTATGTCTAAAGATGCATGAAGAACCATAAGGCATTAAATGAGGAACAAGATTTTTATCAGAACAACTAAACTTTGAAAGCAGACGAGAGCTTTCTTTTTGGCTCACTAAGTCTTATTTTCTCAAGATATATTTAACCGCCCATTCAAAGTTTGTCTCACTTGTAGCCCCAGACAATGACATCCACAGCTAAGATACAGCTTTTCAGAAAGGTGCAGAACTGGGAGTGTGGCAGCAAGGCAGGTCAAATCAACTGTTGCCTTCCTCTAGTCAGGTGTTTATTCCATAGCCTTAACCATGCCTTCTGATAGTCAGTAAACTGTTGCAGCAGTTGATTTGTCCTGTTTTTTCATGGGCAGAAGAACACCTAGTAGGTTTGAATCCAAATGCCAAGTGGGCTCAAATATTGCTCTGAAAGGACTGAAAGAAGGACGTGAATTTTGGAAGGGTGTGTTGTGATGGAGGAATCCCTTTGACAGTTTCCTGAATTACAATGTCTTGGGTCTCTATTTTCTCACCCCACAGAAGTAATCATTAACTAACTGTTCCATAAAATAGCAGGTGTCAGAACCAAAGATTTAGAAATGCACTACTGTGCATTTTAGCACTGTAGTTAAGGTCAGAGAGCTCTGCATTCTGTGGTGTTTGTCAGTGGGACTTTGAGGGAGGCCTTCAAAATATTTTTCATTTAATGCAACAAAAGGTCATCACTCCCATGGAAAGTCAATACCTCCACTTCTGGGAGGAAGTTAACTCCAGTTCACAGAATGTTGCAGGGTTGCTTTGTTTTCCTTTAACTCTTGTAAAATGTCAAACATTTGAATAAGTACGTGTGTGGAGAGGCATGATGTATTTCTGTGTCCTGTATCTGTTGTGTTATCTGAACTCTACTCTGGGTAAAAGACAAGAGTTTATGCCTACCATCTACATGAATAGAGTAATTTCTTAATTTAGCAGCACCTATAGAAATTCTTTCCTCCTTCTCCCACTGTGTCTGTGTGGCAAACACCCTGGGGTTCCTGTGGTTTTGAAGTGTATTTGCATGATAATGTATAATGAGTGATCACATTGTTTTGTAGTTGCTTGAAGGAGGTCACAATAATATTTTTTGTACTTCTCTTTCTTTTTTGTGGTGTTTGTAATAACGTTAGTCATTCTGGGATCAGCTGCCATGCCAAAGTAAGAAATGTATGTAAGAAAGAATCACCTAATTGTGACAAGTTGTCAGAAGTCTTTATATGTGGCATAATACCTTGTTTTCCTGTAAATTCCCCTCCAGAAGGAGGGAGAGGCCTGTATTTTTATTCCTTTCTCTGTGTATTTGTCATCTGAGGTGTAAGCACAGAAAAAGCAAATTTCTTTGCAAAGAGGGAAGTCAAGGTTTTTTTGTTGGTGAGTAAGACCAAAACATTTCAAACATCTTTGTCCTCTTGATAGCAGAGCTTTTCCTATAATTGATTAGAACTTTGGAATAAATCAGATGGGAAGTGCCTTATGTGACTTGATTTTTCAAGAAATTCTTGAAAACTATTTGCATACTGCCCAGTGCAAAATTAATTCCAAAGATTTATAGTTAATCAGAACAATTGTTGACGTGTCCTTGTTTCTGTGGCTCACATGCTTCATCCACACTTTGGACCATGCTGATAAGCTGTCAGGATACACCTCTGTAGAGTCTCTGAAGTTGATGCAGTCCCATCTGCAGTAATGTAAAATGACACAAAGGGAGGGAAGGAGCAAAACACAGATCTGTGACCTTCAACATACCCACAAAGCTCCCACCATTACCTGCCAGAGACACATGGATGTACAAGAAATGCTATTTCTTCTGGATGGCTGGCAATCATGCAAAGCCCTTGCTCTAGGTGGAGGAAGGGAACGGGTCAAGAATTTGGATAAAACAACCATCAGAAAGGAAAAGTGGGATCTCTACAGCTTCCAAGGAGCTGAGGAGAGAAGGAGCCTTATGCAGGGGGGCATGAAGCAAAGGGAGGAAGAATGATTGCAGCACAGATGTTTGTAGGAAGATGAGAGTGAGTTGGATGAGCCCTTGTATTTGGAAAAAGGGAATGGGGACACTCAGAGAAAGTAGGAGTTTTAGAGCAGGTAAATGACAGGGAGGTCTTTACAGAGAAGAGGAGAGAAGGTGGCTCACAAAACACTTGCAAGAGAAAGAGGCAAGAGGTCTTGGTATATGCAATAAATTCAGTCAGCTGAAATACACCACTCTCAAGTTTCTATGCTCTTTCTTCTACAAACGCTGCCCCGATAGTGTTAATAGTCTGTGAATTGCTATGTATTTGTGCTAAATTTTCTGAAAGATGTAGAGATATATTTGTGGACTGAATGTCAGAATCAGGGCCTTACATAACATTAACATGTTTATAACATGCATTGCGTTGCGTTGCTCTTCTGTTCCTTGGCAAGGCTGGTTAGCTGACTTTAAGGCAGGCACATTTGTTTTGGGATGTGTTTGTCTTTGAAGCACGCTACTTATTTGAGAGAGTTTTATATTTATAAATCCCATCTCAACAGAGTGCCAGACCCATGACACTAACCTCTGTACAAAACAGGGAGCAGGGTGTTGCTTCATTTAGCTTCATCTGTCATCATTGAAGACAGAGAGGTACCTGCTCAAGGCAGTTGCTGGCTTCTGGCTTCAAGCTGGGAGAACTCTTATCTCTGTCCATTGAGATCTCCCAGGGAACCTTGGAGCCTCTTCATCTGATACAGTTTCCCATGCTGGATGGTTGGGATATCCCTCCAATTGCTGTCATGAGAACTGAAATTTCCAAATGCATAGTTGCTGCAGGAATTTTGTTTTAAAAGACTGCCTGAAAGAAATCCAAATTTATATGGACCCGGACCACAGAAGCCAGTGTATTTATTTCTTTTAACAACTTGGGCCTCTGAGGGTTTGGCTACATTTCTTTAGCAATTAATGGAGACAGTAGGATGAGGAGAGAATGTTTATACCACCCAAATTTAATCTCCCGGGCATCTTTCTGAAGCTGATTAAGTGTAACAGACTCCTCCAGAAGGTGGTTCAAAGCATCTACAGTAATGATTTCATGTATTTGTGGATAGTTAAATCAGGGCTGCTATGCAAAACTATCCTGGCATTGATTACAATTAGTGCTGCTGCTGCAGCAGATCAGAACCCTGAGAAGTTACATACAGGAAACACTGGCAAACAAGGACTAATATGAAAAGGTCAGGTTTAGTATGTTCTGTTTATGTATATTTTTTGATCTGCATTTGCCTCAATATATGAGCCCGTGAGACTGGTGAAATAGAATTTGAAAGTAAATTGGTACTTATCATTTAGGTCTAATGCCACTTGGAATCTGGCAAAAGCAGCAGGAGAAAGGAGCACTTGGTCAAGTTTAATTTTTCTCTGAAATATTTCTGTGAACTATGGTAAGAACAGATGGAATTGAAAATTTAAAAAGAGAAAGAAAATGACAAAAGGAGAAAGCAATGCATCGTATTGAAAAATAATTAGTTTTCAGTTTGGCCCCTTGGAATGGATTTCAAAAGCAACAAGTCAAAAGCAATGTATTTGTATGTTTTCACTTTCATTTCCATTATAGGTTTTCCTTTTTAGGGAACACATCTTCATCTGTAAAACAAACACACACTTAATGCACTTAATGATGATAATGATGACAACGACAACAACGACTACTACTGCTACTACTACTACTGCTACTACTACTACTACTACTACTAATACTCCCCATCCAGAGATTTAGAAAATATTATTACAGAAAAAGTAAGAAATGTTAGGTCTGTTGGCTGATGATCTTAGGGAGTATTTCTTTGGACACGGGCACTTAACACAACTGAAATTATTTGGAAGGAGAGGAGGACTGTGTGAGAGACGTTGTTTTGCTTGTGGCTGTGCAATAGAATTCAACTATCCTCTTACTTTGCTTCAGACTTCTACCCCTCAACAACCTACAGCTTGACCCATTTGTAACAGAGAGCAAAATGTGCCCCTTCTATACAGTGTCAGAGGTCAAGGATGAGTTGTCAGATTAAGCATTATAATATGTGTATACATTAACATTGTATTAAACTTTATTTAGGGCAGAAGCATATTATTTACAGGTCAATTTCCAGGTGAATACAGGTGTCAAATCAGACACCACTCTTTAGTAATGCTCATTTGTGCTCAGAAATCTTCAAAATGTGGTATTTCTATTTATTTGCACTTTCAAAATCTAACTGCTAATTTTGACACAAGCAGTTTTTGCTTTCTAACTTTGAAAAACTTAATTAAAAATTGAGAACAACTTAAAAGGAGTTTCAAAAGTTACACTATGTAAGGGTATTTTGAAATCCTAAATTCAGATTTACTGTGCTGATTGAATTAGATTATTTATGATATGTTTTACTTTGGAGCTTTAATGTTTAGAATTTCCTCCTGTTTTAGAGTTGTCCAGCAGTACATCAGCGAAGTTTTTACCACAACATTTTTAAAAAGAAGCTTCTTCTATGTAGTAAGAACTCTTAATTTTTATGTATCTAAGGAACAGCATTAAATTTAACATTAAGTTAATTTTATCATCAAATTATTTTGATGTATAGAAGTTAATGTGGCGAGACGGAGTTATTTAATCTCTTACAGCTGCTTTGGGTTGATAGATACGAAGAAAATGTTATAACAGGTACATAGACGTTTCTCAATTACAACCTACTGTTTACTGTGGTCTGTCTAAATTATAGAGGCTTTTGTGGTAGCGCCATCATATTTGGCATGCAAAGCTATTCTTTCTATCTCAGTACCTCGCCAGAGTAAAACCTAGCAAGTTTAGAATTGTGTTTAAGTGAATTGAAACTGTTGAGAGAAATTTCTGTAAAAGCATACCCATAATACATGAAAAGTATGTTTATTTTTGCTTTCACACAAAGACTGTGTTGCAAAAGAGCTATTTGAAAAAAAAACCCCACTTAAAACCAAACAACACAAGCAATTAGATTTCATTAAGACATTAAAAGGATGAACTAGTTTTTGGAAAAGTCACAGGTATATAATATAAATCTATTTCCTGTACATTGTATGACTTCTTTGGGAATCCTCATATGGACAAAATAAGCGCATAGATTTGCTTGTAGCACTGGAGTCTAAAGCTGTGGTTGAACTGACGAAGATGAAGCAGCAGCTGAAGTCTTTAGTCTGACTTTTGAAAAAGAAGTGACAGATGAAAAGGCATATGAGGCCAAGGGCTAATTAATAGATTCCAACCCTATCTGCAAGCTTATCCGTGAAGAAGTTGAATGGTTTCCCATATATTTCTGTATTCATACCAATTACTTTGGTACACACAGCTTGTTATTGGAAGGTGTGGATTTTATTTATTGTTTTGCCAAAAGAACACACACCCGAGAGACGCATACTTCTGCTTGAATTTAAAAGTAATTTGGCTACCATCTCTTATCAAAACTTGAGTTTATCTGCTCAGAATCTGTTCGCTTGATGTTGCCTTTTCACACTGCTCCCGCCGTCAGTGAGACAAGACCAAGCTAAAAGCATGGGCTCCCTCTCCTGGTTGCTGCTGGAGCTCTGAGCCCTTTGCCTCCAGGCGCTCCCGGCAGTAGAATTGAAAAGACACGAGTTGCAGCTTATTTCAACCAATTACACTTTGAGGCAAAAATATAATCATGTCTATTAAAATAGATTAAATATAATCTTTAAAATGCATCAGAAATATAAAACTTGCATTTGAAATACTCAGGCACTCTAATAATAGTAGTTTTATGGTGGAAGAACATCAGAGAGACCAGAAAAGAAAATACTAGACAGAAACAAGTTTCTACTTTCTGTGAGTTCAGGTACTAAAAGAGAGGAGCAAGAAGTGGAGAAGTGAGGTTGCAGACTAACTATTCCTATCTCTTCTGTAAAACTCAGCAGTAAACTAATATTCCCTCTCTCACTTTTTAGCCACTCCTAGATTCTGGGATAATTTACCTCAAGATCTATTGTTTTTTTGGTTTTTTTTTTTTTTTGGTCTCAACTGAATAAGCCATGAGGCAGCTAATCTAAATTTGGTCTTTGAGCTGGAGACGAGACAAGGTAACCTCTTCAAGTCCTTCTAGCACACATTGCTCTGTGTTTCTGTTCTATATGTGAGAAAAAGATTAAACTTTTGAACAAGAGTTAGTATAATAGGGCCTTTAACCCCATGTTCATCTTGAAAGGCCTTTTAGATTCCAAGGTAGAAAATGGTAGTCTGCTTGTGTAAAGAGAGAAGCCTGGGTCCCCTTTCTGCACTTTGACCCTTTACATACCAGCAGGCCTTTGCTAGAAGAGAGGTGTGATAGATACAGGTGCAGAGGACAAGGCTGCAGACTGGGCACCTCCTCGGGCATTACGGAAAATGGCTGCATATCCCCTTGTACCATCTATTAATAAACCTCTGGAAAACCACATACAGCTCATTTCAAAAGCAATCTTACACATTATCTCTTAGACAGAGGAGTCAGGTAATGGTCTCTGACATGCCTCTATGCTGAGGAAAGGCATCACAGGCTAGATGGAATGGTTTTAACACCCTTCATTGCGACCAACAGTTATCACAGAGCTGCTTGACACAACCGTTCACTGCATGGGAGAGAGAGTAGGTGAATGGGAACTCTCCTCAATTCCCCAAAATAGTGAACAGAAGCACATTGTTTGTTTGAAAGAGATTTCCAGTGTCAGAGGAAAGCAGGGCAACATACAATATACCAAAAAGAAGAAGATGGTACAGAAGTAGAAACCATCATCTAGGCATTCTTGATATGTGCCTCCAGGACTGCTTACCTCCTTTTATTAACAACGGAATTAGTTTGAAAGTCTGGTCTTTGAAGGCTAAACTTAACCTCTGTGAATGTTTCCTTCCCTTCTCTCACTCCAGTGTCCAGTGCAATTTTCTCATTTCTTAGGCTGTGGATGGATATGGAGTTTGTTTTCCACCTGATGAGTTTGAATTATATGTAAGAAAGCAGTGAGATCATCTTGACACAACAGATTCCCATCATCCTGCCATGGCCATGTCAGGTTACAGGTGTGTTTGGGCCTGTGCTGTGATTTCCATTAAGGGTAACTCTCAAAGAAAGGACATGCTTTTTCTACTAATCTTCTGGAAAATTGCCTTTATAAACATGATGCCAGAATTATTATGTGATATATTTCAAGATGGGCTTTTTTGGGGAGTTACTACAACCCAATATACAAGGGGCAATTCTGAAGGAACCCTCTGAACTTTTTAAGACCCAGGTTGACTAAATCTGTCTCATGTTAGCAGTGAGGAACTCAGCTGCAAGGTAAGCAGATATGAGAAAGAAGGTTAAAAAACCATCCTGATAGTTTTATGATGATAGTCCTGATGGGAACACTGTATCCTCAGATAGCCTGGTCACAATACCCTCAATTTACTAGATGGTTTTTCAGAAAAAAAATGAAATTCACAATCAGAAGCTACAGAGGTAATTCCGAGAAACCTCATGTGATTATTTTTGAAAGTTGCCCCTCTATTTACCCGGAGAAACTGGCATTACAAATGTCGTTTGTAAAACTGGCTTTGAAGTCAGTGTATGTTTTACAGATTGCTTTGTTCAGGGATACTTGCTGAAAGTGCTGAACCTACAATGTAGTCCAAGGGATTAATGGTAGTACTGGCCATTGGAGCCTATGAGAAGTGTGAAGAAAGGTGTGCAGCTGCTATTACCATCTCCAGATGCTGTTGTAACACCTGTCACAATAGCTCTCAGACTTATTTTGTAGTATAATCTAAATGCACTTCAAATTATTTTAGTTATAATAGCACATCTGTAAGTTTTTTATCCTTTTGATACTTAAATTGGCATGATAGTAGTAGATAGTACACAGAAACCAGACAATATTTCTTCAGGTTTGTTAACCACCTGCATCTTCAGTATTTCAGCAGTCACCCAGATGTTGCCAGGACAACAGAATACAGATACAGTTAGTCTTCATATTATATAATGTATATATGTAAATATATATGCATGTATGTATATGGATTTAATAAACTGGAGATTTTTAGAACTCACTGCTGTTATGTGATTACCTTAGAAGCTTCCCATGTAAACAGCATTTATTAGATAGCTGTGCATGATTCACTTAGATTCAAGCCATTAAGGCACCATTTGCCACTCTAAGCTCTATGCAGGCAATGAATGGAGAAAAAAGACCTCTTTGAAAGCATCCTCACCTAAGATACTCCTCTGCCATAGTACCTGGCTTTGAGACACATGATGGAAAATACTGGAATTTGAAGGGTGAGTTTTCAAAATTTGGTTTTTCTGCCACCAAAGAAGAAAAAATCTCATAATAGAAACAGAAAGCCAGTCTTTCAGTCCATACTCTATTATGCTAATTTTAATTTAAGTCAGTGGAAATTTTGACTCACAAGGGATATATTATGACACAGAATAGGGGTGTTTACAGGCCTCTGAATTTCTGTATTGAAGTACCTGAGCTGGCTTTGAGCAGATATATCTTTCAGGACACATGCAAAGCTGAGCTAGCTTGTGCCATAGAATTACAGAATCATTTAGACTGCAAAACACTCTGAAAGTCATTGAGTCCAACCATTAACCTAGCACTGCCAAGTCCCACTTAACCACGTCCCTAAGCACCACATCCACAAGTTGTGCGAATTGCCAAGTGGCTGTATTAAATAGTTCTGCAGAGTAGAGATGCACTTGAAGAATCAAAGATGTTGCTTTCACAAACCAGAAGAGGAGCACAGCATTAGCCAGTAGAGTTATTAGGCTTTTTATTTTCTAGCAAATTTTCCATATACTGGAGAACACAATACTCTGTTGATATGAATACCTGGGTTTTCAAGATGTGGTGTAAAAATATGAACATGATTACCCTACTCGCATTTCTATCTGTGTTTTAGCATATTTGATCCTATCACAAAGTGCAAAAGAAAAAATATTGCATATGCTGCCTGAAAAAATCCTGTGAGAAGCATGCAGTGTTCTTTAAAATACAGTATACATTCTATGAAATCTAAGTTTTTTTCTAGCTTCATTTTATATTAGGTGTATCTGTTTTGCAATCGTAGATTCTTTTGAAATAATTTCTTCTGCAAACTATGTTTGTCTGCTGTAATAATAGCATGGGATAATGTTTGCTGAAATGTACTGAATCCCAGCCAGTAGCTTGTGCCTTTACAGTCATCAAGTAGGTGTTCCAAATTATGAATAATAGGTTTTAGGGAAGAAGGCAGGTGAACCAACACCACTGGCTTTCCTTAGTAACTTCTTTCAGAAGAGACAGAAAGACCACATTTGGAGATTGAAAGGGTGCACTGCATCCTTCAGCCAAGACAAGGAGAACCAGCCAGCATCTCAGAGATACCTTACTCAAATTATTTAAATAGAAAGAAAATTTAAATGGTCTTTACGTGGTAAGTAGCATGGATAGAGTTACTTACAGGCACAGTTACTTTTTTATTGTTTCCAGATGTAAATTTTTAAATGCAGAAAGGGCAGTTAGCATTTGGGTTCATTAAAAGTGATGTAGTTCAGGACTCATGCAGCCTCATACTCTCTTTTGGATGAGAAAGGGAAGACAGGAGTGAGAATTTAGTATAGTTGAAGGCTCTAGACATGGATGGAGTCCTAATGCGGAGCTTGGGTAGGATGTGTTACTTGAAAAGCAGCATCTGGACACATACATACACAGCAAAAGTAATTGACAGTTTTGTTCTATGGCCAAAAAGAAATTGGAAAAAAAGAGTTCTTTCAATATGATGTGTTTTTCTTGCTGCATCCAAACTAATGTACAGAGAGCCATTTTCAAAGGAGGCAAAGGGAGACACAGCTTCCCATTTCTCACTGAAATTCCGAGCCTACTCCTCTGCATGTAAGCAATTCTGAGGAAAATTACTGTGAATAAACTCAAATTCACAGTAATTGTGCACTAAAAATGATCGTTTTTCCTCTGCTTGTTTGCCTCTATCATCTGGTGAGCTTTGCCAGCTTGTTGTGCTGACATTAAGGATGAGTGTGGTCCCTAGAGGGTCATTCTCACGTAAGTCAGAGGGCCACAAGACTCATGCTTTATAGTTATGGGCTTCTTAAGGGTTCATGAAGGCACTGAAGCACTAGTTAGGGAACCCTGAAGCCTGAAATGACACAGAAAGCAAGCCAGTGCAGGACAGAATACAAGCTGAGGCACCACCGGGCAGGCCCTGGGAAGCAGCCTGCAGCAGATCCTTCTACAGCCATGTGTGAGCAGCGGTGCTTGCAGCTGTTCCAAAGGTAGCACAGCCCTTGCCAGTATGTTTTAGCTGGTTGTTTTTTTTTTTTCTGAAGAGCCAAATTTAGTGAGAGGGATTTGATTTATTATCAGTCTTGCACAATAGCATTTCTAATGGAGCTTCAGCTGTGAAGCATCTTCTACTGGTGATACTGATGAGTATAAACTTGAGAAAATCTATTTTGACTTTTACATTTCAGGCCTAGTTTGGAGGGGTGCCATTTACAAAAGGAAACAAAAACATATTTTAACTTGTAAACTGAAAAAAATTGATAAAAAATATATGAGGCCTTTGTGAAATAAAAGCACTCAAAAGACCAGAGTTTTACAGGGAGTATTTTAGTAAAGAACTGCATAGTGAGATATGATTTATTCTGTGAATTCCTTCAGGACACTGACTGTTTTTATCTTTATCACTAAGGAATATATGCTATATTCCTAATTCTGTGACTGTAGACTCACAATTGCTGTAGTTGTCAAGGGGGTGCCACATGTGGAACTGAGTAACTCAAATTATAGGATTGTTATAAAAAGATCTCCATTGAAGTGTTCCAGCTTTTAAAATTTGTCCCGTGTTTCATCACATAAATTTCTATGAAGGCAGATTTTGTCTGTAAATGGATGCAGCCAAATGTGTAGCATGTGTACATATACATACATTACTTAACCAAAATAAAATTTTCATGAGTAGAATTTATTTTGGCTTTTCTTTATCCTGCTAATGTTACTAGTTTAAAAATATTTAACCAAAAGGCACAAACTGCACTTCACATGAAACCCTCAGAAAGTACAATAATGCACCACAAGAGAAGAGAATGAAAATAATCAATTAATAATTCATAACATTTCAGTTGCTATAGCAATATCTGCTATGAAATTAATAGAACAACCAACTCTACAAAAAACATAACAAAAATGTTATGTCAGCACTGCCTCTCCCGAAATCTTTCTTGGATGACCTTCAGTGTAGGATTTTCACAAAGCAAGTCAAACATCGTGACATATCTGACTCCATCCTTTTGTTGTTTGTTTTATATAATTGTCTACAGAAATCTTTCATTTCTTAATAAAAATATGATTCTACTGTTGACATTAATCCCACTGAAGTTGGTGGAAAGGTTCATACTGAATTCAGTAAGACGTCACTGGTCTTTTAGTCACACAAATATCCATGTGTTTTCTCGAAATAAAGCTGTGTTTTAGGATGCAATTGTGGTGTTTTCTAATGCAAAAGTTAGGCTCATAAAATACATGGCTATCAAGCTCCACCTTATGAAAATCTGGCCTGTAGTGCAAAGGGATAGGGAAACTTAAAGGCACTAAATACTCTCTAGTTTAAAGATGACCATGCATAACTCATTTGTGGCTTTACTTCATTCAACACCCTGCCCTTTTATGCATAAAGTCATCCAAGAGTCACAACTAAAAGGGGCATATTCTAGGGGGCCACAATTCCTTTGACACCTCTTTAAAATTATATGATAGATATAAATTGCAACTGAGAGAATCTGGTAAACCTGATGCAAAAATATGTAGACTGCCACGCTCTCCTAAGTACCTTCAGATGGCAATAGGCATGTCTGGAATTAAATCTTTCTAAGCTAAGCTATTTTGCATTACCACCTCTTAGTTCTCTAAGCTGAAGATTGCTGAAACTGCATTGAATGAGGTGCCTAATTCTTGAAGAAGCAGCTGAAAAAGCTATTTTCCACCATTATCTCCATTACATCTTGTGCTGCTTAATACTTCTTCAGTGTGACCCTGACTGCCCTTGAAGTTGCCACCAGGCCCATGCAGAAGTGCCCCCCAGGGTGGGTAGGAGTTTGCCCCATCTGAGTTCTGCTGGCTTGCAGACTTTGGAATTCCTGCCTCATACAAAGCCACCCTTCCATTTACACTCAGTGGTTGTGCCCTGACCCCTTGTCTTCAAGAGCAATGCCAGTGCTACTGTCCTGTTTGCTCACAGTATTCTGCCAGGAGGTGAGAAAGAGAACTCCAGGCTCTCTGGGGTCACTGGCTGTCACTTCCCGTGGGAATGGAGCAGCTCCATCTTCAGTGCATGACAAAAAGAGAGCCCTTTGGTTAAACTCAGATCGCTGTGCTGCTGGGGATGCAAGACACTGCATCCAAGGGGAACCATAAAGTGTGACTTTGCAGCTTACCAAGTTGGGGAGACCAGCTCTCCTGGATCAGGAGAGCACACACCTCTGCCTGTTAATGCAAGAGACAGATCTAGGCTTGGAATAACTGCTTTGTCTGACGGAGGCAGCAAATTGTCGCATTATACAAGAGCTGCATATCTTTTGTTTGGGAAAGAGCAGGTACCCTGTAAGCAGAAATGTTCAGCAAAGCCAGTAAGAATACTTCTGTACAGTATGCTTTCAACTACTCAGTTAATTCAAATTCTGTTTGGTTTTAAGAGAACAAGTAGTGTCTCCTTTTAGAGAATTATATTACATTATATTGCATGAAAATTAACTTAATTGTTGCATATAGCTTAAAATGATTTTCCATCCTGGGAAGACTTTCAAGATTTTGATGGTTCTGTCCAGCCATTATCAGGGCACTATGTTGAAATTTCAGAATGGTTGTGAACTTAACTATTACTTTGACATGAATTGCTCTTTTTGATTGTTTCTAAATATATAATTTTAAAGGGTATTATTTCAGCTATTGCTGCCTTACATTTTCAGATGATAGCTTTGAAAGGAAAACTGAACTAACAGAAAATTAGTTAGAAAATAGCCTAAATAACTTTTCTCAATGCTTTTGAAATGTTTCCCTTTTTTAATAAGAAATTCAGTGCCTTTGGCTCATCTCCCCGAGACAATTTCAGTTTAAATCATTTTGTATCTTGTGGTAAAAGCAGCTTTCTTAAATTTTCCATTCAGCAGCATTCCTAATCCTGGAGGAGTAGGAGCTCATTATTATTTCTTCCGATGTGATGATGGATAGGCAGTCTACTTCTGTACTTTTAAAATGTTATCTGATGGTTAGAAACATAAGCATAATACAGTATCTTGAAACCCACAAATGCCTTTGTTATTTAATAGAAGAATGAAACAAAAATATAGTTTGGTTTTTTCCCAGCATTGAGACCATGCAGTCACATTATAAAGATAACATAGTATTTACACTGGTGATATCGCACAAGTATCTGTATCAATATTAGTTTCCAAAGTGATTGATTTTTAGGTTTCCTTTTAAGCATCAGAGATATGTTAGTGTCAGTCTTATAATAAAAACGTTAAAAAATTCACTAGGTGAAAAGAAAAGACATATAATGAGATGAAACATGTTCAGATTTTCAGTTTGCAGAGAATGCTTCAAGCATTTTATGTTTTACAAACACTGTTAAATTCCCATCTGGTGTTTGTGAAGTATTTTACTATCTCCTGCTGGGCCAGGCAGACATTGGTTTTCATGTCTGTGTGTTTCCAAAACATGAGGAAAAAAATTGAATGGACCTGGACCAAGCACAGCATAATGATAGAATACTATATTTCCATTCTTCTGCATTTGGGAACAGAGACAAATGTCCTTGATTCCAGAAAAGATCCATCAATTCCCATAATGCAACTTCATGTGAAAAATGCAAAGGAGTAAGTTTCTCTAAGTAGTTCAACATTCAACATCTTGTGCATGATATATTTTTGTGAGTAATAAATATATAATTTCTATTTCAATTATGTATTTCATTTTCAAGGGAATGAATTTAGAAAATATAAAACCCAGATGAAAATGTGTTCCATTTTTATTAATGCATTTTTCCTTTATGCAGTTGATTTTACTACTGAATTGTGTGTGAAAAATAAATAAATATGAAAGCAGAAGTGCAAAGTTCTCCTAATTTTGTATTCCTGGAGCCAGCATCATACATCCTGATGTCCCATTTTCTCTAAATTTATTTGGAATAGCTCCATTTCTGGTCTTACACTGCCTCTAAAACTGGTATAGCTTTTAATTATTTCAATTTGGTTACTGAAGCAGTAAGAGAGGAGAAAAGAGAATTAGTTCAGAAGGGAGCAGGGTCAGTGGGTCTGCCCTAGCTGTTGCTTGTAGAAGGGAGATAATTATCTAAAATGACATGGCAGTGATAGCATAGCTACTGCTTACAACTGCATTTTAATGGCTTAAGAAATATAAGTATTTCCAAACACATTTATTGCACTGAAGGTCCTAGAAAGACTTTCCCACATTCACTGATAATTCATAGAAAATGTAGATACACTGCCAAAACAAGTACAAAAAGTCTTAGATGAACAGAAGTACAAAAATAGACTGATTGCTTTTTAAGATGCAGTGGTCATAACATTGGAATACCAGATGGAATTTTCCATAGACACTTTTGTGGCTTTTACCTGATAAATGGCTGGTATTGTATCAGAAAACTTTTTCTGTGTGTGCTTTTAATGGTATATTTGCTATTTTCTTAATAGACAGACTTTTGATGTGAGTGTAATTCTTGCTGCATTTGTTCATCCTTCATTCCTCCACACAGAATTTGCACACACAGGACCCATCTTCCAGCCAGAAAATGTGGGGAGCAGGTCTGCATGCAGACACACATTTCATATAAACCTGGTGTGTGAAAAACCCAAGGGACTGATTCTGTGTGCAGATAGTCAGTAGGCACATCCCCCCTTAGATGTGGTCTTGACACTTGTGAAGTACATTGTCCGTCTCATTCCAAGCCCTCCGGTCTCTCTCTTTGCAGGTATCGTGTCCATTCTTAGAGCCAAAGAGTGAAGCTGAGAATGTGCAAGTCAACAGATCTTCTGATGTGTATATAAAAACCATGGAAATTAGATTGTTCTCTGCTTCTCTCTTTCTCTGACCAGTGTAAAAACCCACTTCCTTTGCTATTTAAAATGGTATTTTCAAATTGTTACAGCAATTGTAAATGTCATGATAATCAGAATTCTGGATAAAAGGTGTTTATTTCTATTTGAGGCACTTTGCTGCGTCTGTATACACAGAGTGTGATAGCAGCTTCGTGCTTAGTCCCAAGTCTGCACTGTTGACTCTCTGGGAAACAGGGTGGAGGGGTGGACAAGCTCAGCCAAGCTAGTCGCTGTCTCCTCCATTAGGCAGATGTGCAATATAGGCATTTGTTCCACAAAGATCTGAATGTATGATAAAATGGAACTGAAGGAAGAATTTGAGAAAGGTAAAAAGCTGAGAGAGAGTAAGAATTGCTAAAGTCTGTAACAGCAAGGAATCAATTGCCTCTTCCAGCCCCTTACTCTTTTTTGGGGGGGATGTGGTGGTCAGTAGTGAGCTGGCGACCAGCTGTGGAGGTGGGGGTGGCAGGACTGAGGGGAGAAGTGATGGGAGAAAGGAGGCCAACTGCAGCTCTCCAGCAGGTGGGAATGATTATGGAAAGAATGACGACCTGCACTGTACAAGTTATTGATGGTAGTTCCCAGAGGAGCTGAGTTAATAAAGCTGCAGCCAAAATAAACCACATCCCTTGCATTTTGTCTTTCTTCCTGCATGTCCGGAACAATGCAATGAAAGTCTATTGCCTCCTCTTCCCCCCATGCCTTCCTCAACATGATCAAGTTTTCTTCTACTCTGTTCTACACAGCTGTGTCATGAAAGGATTTAACTTTTGTTTTCTGTTAAAAGTACAAAAATATGAAGATTGAGTAGATCCTAATTCTACTTTTTCAAAAGGCAGTATGTGCTCAAATTGAGAAAAGGAGTAGAAAGCAAACAAGTGGAACTATTACCTTTAGCATCTATTCCTAGATCTGTGCTAAGCTGCATTTCTCTGGGTGGAAATTACAGTCTTTTCATGGTATGATCTGTGAGGGCAGCTGACAGCCAGCCTCCACACGATGGTCGTTGGAAGTCATTGTGCTTTTTAGTGGTATGGACGTGTAGAAAAGGAGTTGTTCTGAACAGGAATAATTGTACAGTGGAACTCGTCAAAGGGCTGAATATGAATCCAAATTCCAGCCTTCTCAGAGCTTCCTGTTGAATTAGAGCTACTTTTTTTGAAGGTCTTTCTTGTAAAAATTTATATACTGTCCATTTTATAGACAAAGTTACTTTCTAGGTTATTTTCCACAACAAACAGCACATGGCAATCCTGATCGTGCATCATATTTTTCCATTTGTTTTTACAGCTCCAGTCTTAATTTTCCTTTTTTCCACCACTGATGCTAAATGGCATTCTTTGCTATGACTTGGGTTCCAAGCCCTGTCGGTATGGAAGACCATTTGAACCAGTGAGGACTGAATGACTGGCTTCAACACCATGTCTTGCTATTCCTTCGAAATTTGGTTTGTCTTCTTCCAAGTCCATCACAGGAGCTGCACGTGCCAGAATACTGTTTTATTTAGCCATCAAACACTGATGTTGTTGCCCTGGATATGATTTTTTGCACAGTTATTTCTGCAGTCCCTCTAGTCCATCACTGAAGTATCAAAAGTTCTTCCTGAGTATTTAGAAATAAATATATCTGTAACAGTATAAGCTTCACCTTTTTTTCTATTTTTTTTTTGTCCAGGGTATAGGAAAAAGATCTTCTTTATGTTATAGATTGGCTGAATGAATACTTGTGTGCCTGCATATGAGTGTGTCTGTATTTATACTGAAAACTCAAAGTGAAAGGTATATTGACTATACACCTGTTTCTGAACGTGCTGATGTTTCTGCTTATTCTTCTGTAAGTCTTACAGTCAAGGTTAGTGTTTCCCAGACAGGGAAGCTGTAGCATTCATGGGGAGTGATCAGCCAGAATTGGGTTCATTGTCCTGAAACTAGGTGTGCTGATAAAGAAAGCTTGGGAGTCACTTATCTGGGTCAAACTATGGTTAAATGACATTTGAATGGAAGATAATATTTATAGGTTGGTTTATTGGTTTATTAGTAAAGAATTTTCTTTCAAGCTCAGGAGGCAAGGAGTTGAAAATTGAGAGTTGAGAATAATAGGCATGGGTTGCACAGCTGTTTACTTGCAAGTCAGGAGTTTTGTGTGTAGTGCTTTGTTGCTATTTGGGCATCTGTTGTTACTGTAAAATCTTTACATCTTCCTGTAAGAGTACTTCTCAGTCTTTTAAAAGCTGAGCTCATTTCCAAAGGGAAATCAATCAAACCCATTTCTTTTTCATGAGCTTTTTACTTCAAACACCTTAGCATATGTATATTCTGTTTTTTCCTTATTATATGCCATTTTTTTATCATTTATACTCAGAACCACTGGGTTAAGGATTTCTTATAAGGTACATTTTCCTTTGTTCTTGCATTAGTAGTGAAATAGTGAGCAGTACTGGCATCAGCACCTCTTGCATTCGGTGGATTTAGCGCATGTCTAAGAGTGAGGGCTGCAGGAAGACCCTTCTGAGCCAATTGCTCCCTTTATTTGCAGGCACCTTTCACAACCACAAGGGTTAGAGCTTTGATTTTTACTAATGGCTTCTTAGCCTCTGTTAGGAAAGTTGCCCACCAAAATTAGTCTATTTCCTAAGGAATGTTCTACAGCTTGAGAAATGTTGTTCTATAATTACTGACTTAATGGTAGGCAAGTGGAAAACTCTTTTCACACATAAGGACTAAACCTTTTACAAAGATAAAACATTTTGCAGACTGCAGAAGTTTTGCAGTCTTGATGATGATCTTGGATAAAGTTAAAATGAGGGTATTTGCTTCTATTGATTGAATTCCAACGTTTCTTTAGACCTATTTGTACTTAGCTTGAAATATCTTGATCTCTATTTCCCAGTAAGGGGTGCAAAATTGCCTTAAAGTCCCTCTTGTCATCCTGGGTTTTACCTGTTTTGTAAATGTAAGAGTCTCCCTGTGGTGAGAAAGCCTTTAGGGAGGGGATCACATCTATGTTCTGTGAAGTGTGATTGTATTACTGAAGCTTTAAATACCAAAAGTTTTGAATTTGTTGCCGTACAGTTTTTCCTACCAGCTGCTGATCCTCAGTACGTAGGAAGTTTGGCTAGTGGATCCAATGACTGGGGATAAGTGAGCAGGCCAGATGTGGATCCTTGCCACCCTGCCTCAATCTCTAGATTTTCTTAGGAAATAATAAAAAAACACAGCGTGGATGTGTACCAATGAAGGGTCTATTGCTGTCTGTATACAGTAAGATCTACCCCAGCATTAATAACCACAGTAAAGGCCAACATTCATTTCAGCAATTGTTTTTAAGCAACTGGGTCAATGATATTTTTGACAATGTGAATAGCAAGCATTAAAATTGCTTTCACAAAAGCGGTTAGCACATTGTACCACTAATTATATGATTACAGGGGAGCTATTTATCAATTTACTTTTACAGGAACTGTTTACTTTGGACTTAGCCTTTGAGTTTTGCTGTAGTTTGAACCAGAGCCTTTCACAGAAGGAAGCTGTTAGTAGTGGCTAGTTTATAGAGTTTGGGGCCCAACAAAAATACCTCAGAATCATCCAAGGCCAGACGAGGTTTTATGAAAGTCTCCTAATTCCACACATGAAACATGAGTTCAGTTTCAGTTAAAAAGTGAGCAGATTTTTTATTTCTAAACTTTCATCCTTCTTAAAATTTGGGTTTCAGATCATGCAAGCATAGGGTGACAACTGGTGACACATGGAAGAGGATGTGTCCTTTGCTGTATCTACCTTAGTTCCCTTCTCATATAGCCACCTATTTGGTTTTTAGCAGCCATGAGAAATAAAGCCTGTCTACTTTGTGCCTGCTTTCTGGCACATAATGGCTTTGAATGTAAATACTTTGCTAGGGACAGAGCAATAAGCCAAGCTGCCTTTTGTTAGAATTATGAATAAGGGCTGTAATATCTCCAGATCTCTTAGTAGGCCTGCTGGTGATGGCAGGAGGAATTTTGCATGATAGGTGAGACATGAATGTTGCACCAAAACTGAGCACGCACAGTACTCAAGTGAATTAAGAATGTAGAGCAATGAGGTATTAGAGGGAACAGCATGTACTAAAGCCATAGCCAGAATTGCATTAACCAACACTGGCTGGCCTTTTTGCTAGTTAATTCAGGATTATATGGAATGGATTGTTCTCAAACCTGGAATCTTATGCCCTGTGCTCCCTTTGGAGAAGTCCGTATATGCAGAATAAATGCAGGGCAGCATGCCCTGAGCTTGTAGAAACAAGTTGCATTGGTTTAACGTAAATTTTTAAATAGATTCCAGTTAATCACTCTGTGAGGATGTTTCCCTTAGTTTAAGTATTAGATAGGTTCCTGGGACCTATCTATTTCAGGACTTACTGACCTGAAATAGCAAGGTTTTCAGAGCTTTTTATATAAGAAGCCTCACAGAGTACAGCAGATACTACCTAGCTGAGCCACAACAGAAGAGCATAGAATTTATTCACAGAGTCTTATTTAAAGAGCATCTTTGAACACACTTACACTTTCATAAGAGTTAATAGTTGCTTCAGTCCAGAGACTAAGGTCTAGCCCTTTTAAATGTTGCTTAATAATTAGGCACTTTTAAATTAGGCACTCTATATGGTATCCCACATCCTGTGCTAAGTGTCAGGGTTAGCTGTGCTAAGCATGGGGAGAGAGGATAAACCAAAAAAACATGTGCAAGAGACCTGTACAGGCAACTTTCTGCAGAGAGCCAGAAAGAAACATTAGAAGTCTTGATTCTCTGCTGAAGGAACAAATCTGACTTACAGCTTCAAAGGGTTTGTATTTCCAACCTTGAATGCCTGTCTAGAACCCTTTTCATGAAAGACCTTCAAATTTCAGCATATTTGATTACACATTTATTGGTAGTATGACAGCCACCTGCTTCTCTTAATTGTCTGACAGCTTAAGGAGTAACAGTCTGAGGACTTGAAAGAGTTGGGATCATGGCTATTGTCTTGAGGGGCAAATCTGCGTGCAGGCAAGTGGACTATGAAATGAACATTGCAGTCTTGGTCTCTTTATGATCTCATCAGGAACTTGGCCATAACACACAGAGGCTGCGAGTTCAGGCTGTACTCATCAGTTTTGTTCTGCCAGGGGGACATGGAGGTGATGGTGTAGAGCTGCAGTTTGTTCCACTTTGGGTTGTTGGATGTGGTGGAGCATTAACTGAGATTCAAGAGTTCCATATAACCAAGGGCAGGAAATGATAATTTCTTAATTCCCACAAAATGCCTTTAAACTACACCCTGCCTATACTATTACAGGTGTGACTCCATCCAGAAAAGCATTCAAGATTCATAGATGCAAAAAAGCCAAGAAGAAACCTGTTTGTATGCTTCCTATTTACATACATCACAGTGATGATTCTGGATTTTTGTCCTTATTCCAGCCCCAGGAGCAAACACCAGAACCCAGAATACTCCATCTGGTTGGCGAATGGTCTGTACTGCTACCACTCAGAAACATACTCTGTGCAGTAAACTGCTGTATCACAACTGATCTTTGTATGCATGATAGCCTCTGTATCAGCCAACAGCTCCAGGGGCACAATCCGAGTGCTCTCAAATTATGTCCTTAAGTTGTTGAATTTGCATTTCTACCTTCCTGGGTAAACGGTGTAGTATCTTCTTTAAAAAGGAGTGCACCCACCTCTGGTTGTTAAAAAAAACCAACGTGATGGCTCACAACTCCTGCCTCCAGAAAGCCCAGTTCCATGAATATGTGTTAAATGTCTCTCTGAATGTCTGTTGCATTTAGTTACTCAGAGGTTTTAAGCCAGTGGAACATGGTTTTTTTCTGGATCCTGCCTGTAAATAGGCTGGAAATAATCAGAAAAAGTACTGAATCAATCAGATATACATATACTGGGTAAATTTAAGCAACTTCAAGATTAGGCAACAGTTGATGAGTCTTATTTAGATTCCAATTTTAGTCTCAGGGTTTCAGTTCCAAGTTCAGTCTTGCTGTAAGTGTCTGCATCCTTCCTGGATACAGCACAAAGGCTTTAGAGAACACTAGTGCCTCTGTTCATGTGTGCTTTTGCATGGAGACCCTGAGGAAAAGATGATATTCTTTAGTCTTTCTCAGGCTCTGTCGTATGGTATATGTTGTCTCTTTTTCACTTTTGATTAAAAAAAACCTGATAGGTTCATGGTGGTCTGTACAGATCTCAAATGTAATTAGGTTTTTCCTTTCCCTGTGCTTAGGGTTCAGCTACTCCAAAGAAAGTGTTTGGGGTATTTTGGTTTCTCCAATATGATTTTGTTCAGGTCTCATTATTGCTTTTGTGAAGTAAGGTATAAGTTAGAAAAGTGTATAATATGTGTTTCGTGAATGTAAATTAGATTTTTCAGAGCTGATTATTCTAATTTCAAATACCAAAAAATCCCCACTTCTTAGCATTTACTAATCTGAGATTTGTAGTGCAAATGAAATGAAAAGAAAGGGCAGTTGTTACAAGAATACACAGGGACCTTCTTTTGAATAATGTTGACCTAGAAGCTGTGTACATATACTTCTTTTGTTAGTAGAAATGTTCTAAAAGGTGAATACAATAGTTCTGTAGTTTCTCACAGAAACTTCAAGTTACAGTTATATTACTAATATTCAAAATTATATGTATAAAACTTAAAATGGAAAATGTGTTACATTCAGTACCTTGAAAATAATATTCTTGCTTCTAAAACTTCTTGTAAATCTCTCCCTCCTTTCAAAGCAGAGAGCCTGCACTTAGTATGTCAAGAGCACTAAAGCATTCATCAACCTTTTCGGTTGCTCTCAAATTCTAAACACTCAAAATGTGAAAATAGCTGATTTGGGTTTAAGAGTTTATGGCTCAGGTTCATTTTATAAAACACAGGAAATAAAAAGGTAGATGTTGCCTTTTGGCAATTATTCAGTGAAAAATTTCAGCTTGTAAAATACAAGTAGTAGAGGAACAGATATGTGAGTCATAGAAAAGACTGCAAAAAGATAGGTGCCTTTTTTCAGTCACTCATTTTGAGAGACGAGTGTGTTTCATACTTACGTTGGTTTACATCCATTCATTTCTAACCCAAAATTAGAATTCACTTTAATGTGAATTAAGTCCTCTGTCGAGAGGACTTGTCTGTTGCATATCCATAAAAACCTGTGCCAGAGAAGGCGTCTCTGACATGGCTTTCCAGCAGCTCACAGGAGTGATCTCGGCAGACAGAAAACCTGTGACTGGAAATCCTTTTGCTGGAAGGACTGCCTAGCTTGCAGCACTGATGGCAGAGAAGCTGCTGTTGAGAGCCCTGCTGCTCCTCAGTCTGGCCAGTGGTGTTGAGAGCAGCTGAGGGAACTGAGGCAACAGGCCCACAGCAGCATCATGCATAGTGCCTCTTTTCGTCATTTAGAGGGAAAAACAGGAAGAGTTAATTTTAGTCTAACACACAAAACTTGTCATTCTGTGTAGTGCGTGCAGCATAAACTCAGTGGGAGGTCCATGAAACAGAGCCTGGCTCTGCCCCATTAGCATTCTGGTCATACTTTAGGACAACATAAGCAGACTTACAGCTTTTAAAAATGTTGTTTTGCTCCCATCTGCCCCACAGCTGACTTCTGTGTTGAAAAGGGGTGTTGTGCCATGCTAAGGCCGGGGTATTTAAATTTCTTTCTTCCCTTTCCACCCTCCTGCAACCCCCAACTTTCAGAAATAAGTGAGAAAAATTAAAGACCATTAATTCAGGCCAAGATTTACTTCTATGAAGTCATTCCCTAGGCTATGTTAATCTTTACAATTTCCTTTTTTTTTTTTTTTTAAATAAATACAAGTGATAGTAGCTTGAAAAAATTTTGGGTTTAGTGTCTGCTCATGAACAAGGTCATAGGAAACTTCACTGACCTCCCCTGGCTTTCCCTGCAAAGAGGGAGAAAGAGTTATGCCTGTTACCTCCATCCCCACAGGCTGAAACAGGCTGTGCTTTCTTCAGAGCAGCCCAGCCACCTGCCCAGGTGAATTCTGTATCTGGCAAAGTCAGGGTCCCTGTGCAGGACAGGGCATGTTTTAAAGAAACCCTTGTAATGGAAGCCAGCGCAATCCAAATGACCCTTACCACAGGTTCTTTTAAAATTATGGATTATTTCTCTTCTGTGGTGATCAAACTTTTGTATTTTTTACTTTTTATTTTCTGAACACTGCAGGCAATGTATCACATTGACTGAATTGATTGATTGACTGAAGGAACTGAAATGGTTTTCTGCTGTTTCGATTAGAAGGCATGGAATAATGTGTATCATAGTAACAGTTTATTTTGTTTAATTCTTTCCACAGGCAACTTGAACTAAGTTTTCAAATTCCTTAGATAGGCTTTTTTTTCTTTCAGGCAAAACTATTCATGCAACTGGGTTTGCACTAAGCAGAAAATAAAATATTCAGAACTGTTCTCGACTTAAGCCCTCTAGAACCACAATTATGTCTCTAAACAAGAAGCTGATTTTGAAACAAGCCACAGGTTTTAATAATTCTCAATGTTCCCTTCAGGTTCCCCTTCTGTGTAGGGAGTGTTGTAACTAATTGCATCTCTCAGATCAAGGGAGCAGTACCTTAAATATGGATCAGAAATGGATCTAGCTGCAAAGGCTGGCTCTACTCACAAAGCTTTGGAGGGTTTAGATCTCAAAACATGATTTTGGTCAGGATTAATCTTTGATATCTTCAGATGAAAGGCAGACTATAAATGTGAAGAGAAAATCCTTCTGCCTCAGTTACACCAGTGTTACCGAATTAGTGCCAATGTGGTCACATGCTGTAGCAGGGTGGGAAATTTGGCCCAGAGCGTTTATTGTAAGTAGCAACAAGGAAAAGAAACCTATTGAAGAGACAAAACACAAAACTGTAAATGGCCAGGCAACAGGCCTCATGCAACTTTATTTGCCAAACTGGTGGTTAACTCCAACATTAATATTTTACGCAACCAAGCCAATTTCACTGTGTAAAACATTTTATTGCAGCAACTCTGCCTCTCCTGCTCTTTGCCTTTTCTGAGAGATTGAAGGGCACACATAAATGGCTAAAACACCCCAAATTGTTTAGCCATCTGTATTCAGTATCCCTATAGGCTTATTTACTACATAAAGAGCAAAGAAAACCAGCTAAATATTTTAAGAGGATAGAGAGGCTTTAGTTGTAAAATATCCAGAGGCTTTATTGTAGACTTATGGGTCTGCACTACAGATTTCTAATACCAAACAACAGAAGTGAAAAATAAGAGGGTTTAATGCATTAGTTATGCGTTGGTAATGGACGAATATGTGGTGCTCATTCTCTGCCTAGCATGGCATGGCATCAGCCTTGGGTCCCCACTAAAACAAAAAAGCGGAAAGTCAAACAACAGTCATGTCAAATTAAACCTCTTTTTGTTTAATTTTTCAAAGTGATTCATTTAGCTGGTTGGCAGAGAGTCAAACTGATAGCTAACAATAGTTCATTTATTTAATGTTGCTTTCAGTACCCTGTAGCCACTCGACT
The DNA here is from genome assembly GCA_013397975.1 of Machaerirhynchus nigripectus. Taxonomy (NCBI): domain Eukaryota; kingdom Metazoa; phylum Chordata; class Aves; order Passeriformes; family Dicruridae; genus Machaerirhynchus; species Machaerirhynchus nigripectus. Next base: position 3,995,949 of record VZRQ01000586.1, read on the forward strand.
GCATCAGAACTTATCTTCTGTAATTCTCTTTGAGCTGTGAAGATAGGCCAGGAAACTGGAGTAGGTCAGGGGTGCATGAAGGCACAGCTCACATGGTGGGGTAGTTTGTGCTTCATGAACCATAGAATTGGGAATGGATTTTCAAGAACAGTTAAAGCTTACTTTTAATCTGAAAAGTGAATAAAACTGATATCCTTATGTTCCATGTTTGCTGAGTCTCAACAGTCCAAAAATAAAAGAGGTCGGTTATAAAGTAAAAAAAGAGTGTTGTGTAAACTGCCAAAGCTGCAAATTGTGAGAGCAAACAATGAAAATGAGATCTTTCTTGACATTTCCTCACCAGTTATAAAAATGTGGGTAAGTTAGTCTCTTGGTGTTTTCCATTTAATTCTGTTTTCTTAATAGGACTGAAAAAAGTAAGTCTGATTAGAAAAAACAAGCAACTCTTTAGTTTTGCACAAATGTGAATAAATGTAGTAATAAGCACCTTTTTGGTTGTGTGGGGCTTATAGAAATAAAGTTAGGCAAAGGTTTTTATGTCAATAAAGTCAGTAGATACAAACCTAATAATCAGAGAGGAAGCAGATCAGTTGAGTAAGAAGATAATATTTATAGTAAGTGTGAGTGTTGATAGCAAAGTTTTTTCTGTTCTGTTTAATAGATTTTCTTGTGCCTGTTGAATGGTATTTGATCAAGGAGCTCTGGCATTGGTTGCCCACCTAATGAAAACAAGTGTAGTATATGACAGTTCTCTGGCATTTTAGAATTGTATATCATGCTGTAAAACTACGTACAGAAACACCATAGGGAGTGGGAAAATATGAGCAGTCTCCACATGTAAGACATGTTTAAACCTCGTGTATAATTCTTGTTTGTTTATTTGTTTGTTATAAAAGCTGGATAAGTTTGATCTTCAGTTTTTGGTTTTACATGTTCCATCTATACTTTTCCATATACTCATGCTCACTCAAGGTGATCTGTAAAAAGAGATAACATTTTTAAACATAAGAACCATGGATTGTATACTAAATAAATGTCCTATTATTCAAGTCTGGTGAGGATTATCTATGTTTGCAAGGGACAAGTTTTCCCAAAAGTCAAGTAATCCTTTCAGTGCTGCTCCTGTATGTATGTTCTATCTATGCCAAAAGCTCTTGTGCCTGTGGTTCCTGTCTAATTTTTTGAGGGTCTTTTACAACAGGAGCTTATTTTAGAATAATTTTCAAATTATTTTTTTTAAGAAACATAGTGATGTGTTATTCAACTTATATTTATGACAATAAATCACTCTGATAGAATAAAATTTTTTTTTTTTTGTATTCATAAAATTTATATCACTGTTGCTAAGTATAAGGATTCTCTCAAGAAAAAAGACTGGAGAAAGAGCACTGGTCCATCATCCCTGATTCTCTGGGACTATCTTTTTGTGATCCTTGTGTTAAAACCTGTAATTTTTCCTCTCCGAATTGCATTTTATTCAATTTTATTCCTCTCTGAATTTCATTTTATTCCTTGGTATCTTTAATGCATTGAAGAAGGCTTGTGTTCTCTGATATTGTGGTGAGCCAAGCCCATGAGAATGTTTGGTAAGTAGAGGTTTGCAGTCAGTCAAATCGAGAGTGAATTGTGATCAAAAGAAATTTTCAGTCTAAAAGGGTAAAGAAACAACTTGTTCTCAGGAAAGATGTGCATTATAGAAACAATACAGTGTCCATTAAAAAGCACTTTACTTATTTCTGGTGGGTTTTATAGTGATGTGAAATATAATGGAGTAAACGAAATTCTAAATGTGTATTACTCACCACACTCCAGTAAATGTATCACGAGCACTCTACGCCGTGAGAGTGCTGGAAAGGCTGCTGGTATTGAGAACGTGCCCATTATGATGAGGGTCAAGAACCACTCTGCTGTAATAAAGGCCCGCACTGCTAAGGACTTTAAAATAGAAAAACACTTAAGAAATGTAAAATCAATACAGCATTGGTTAGGGCTAACATAAAGGCAATGTGAAAAGCAAACCAAGGATAGCTGTGTTGTTATTTATTACCAGTGTTGTTTATACTGGTGTAGATGTTATGTAGATACAAGGATAAATAACATTGTCTCCCAGATTTTAAAACTAAATGCCTATGTACAGTAAAAGCAAAACCACAGGAAGGGAGGTGCCAGCATTATTCATGCCAGTGCAAAAATGTTCTACTATGTGTGGTGCTGGTTGTGCTGGCATGGGATTTCCAGGACATTTTATACTGTTGAAATATATATTTTGAAAGTATAACCCAGAGGGTAAAATCCAGTCATGAAATTGAGTTTTGTCTTTGACAGCAAAAGGCCCACAGTTTCACTCAGGCAGGTACTTTTGTCAAAGTATGAGAAAACGTATGCCTGGGGAGAGTATTAGTCAATAACTGAGAGAAGCTAATAAAATTTTATACGTAAGTTTTTAAGAAGTTCTTTTAGTTCTGGAAATAAACAGGAGCCAGTATCAAGGCTATGCTTAAAAACTGCAGCCCAAAGTATGTGTTTCACCTTCCACAGTCAAAAAGTGTAGAAAGTTTGTTTGGCTTTTGTTCTGGAATCACTTCACTTAAATAAAAGGCAGGGAGAGATAACATGAGGAGATCACAAGAGACAGGAATTTCAGTCCAAAACTTAAGAGTTTTGAGCTCCACAGACTCCACACATAAGCATTCAAAGGTGACAAAAGGAAGTAGCTACTAAAAGGAGGCAGCTTCTAAAGTGGATTATAGTTTGTGTTCTTTATTGAGTGCAATGTGATACCTACTAGACACTCCTGGGGTCAAAACGATTAGAAAACTGAATGTAAGTCAACCATTTCCCCAGCAGTCTGAGGGTTTTTTCACATTTCCCACAGTTTTAAATAAAAGTGCAAGGAATCATGCTTCTTACCACTCTTATGTGCAGAAAAATATAATTGCTTACTCAAATAATCTGGTTCATTGCTTGTGCTAGGGGAAGATATTTCGCTGAGAGTATGTCATTATGACAGACTTTCATTTAACATTTCATTTAGCTGTATTTTAGAAAATACCATTCTGAAGACAGTGTTACATCTCTGTGCTGTTACTGCACACACATTTCTTCACTAGCAATTTCTGACATTACTGGAAAGCATATGAAAGAGTTAATAAGCTTATAAGTAATTGGAACAGTTTAAGGAAGGCATTATAAAAAATAACTTTAGACTGGGCAATTGGAAATTCAGTTGGAAGGATGCAGAAATTTAGACCTGTAGGTGGATTTAGTATTTCAAAAGGCCAGAGTTTGGTAAGTTGTGGGTACAGAACATGCCTTTGGTGTATAGGAACAGCTCTACAAGTGGCTGCCTGTCATCTGAAGCACAGAAATTATCTGCAAACACACCTCAGTCATGGAAAAAAACACCAGCTCAAACCTCACTGAAAGTAATCAGGTGCCTTGCATTTAACCACCAGATGGGCACAGATGACCACAGAGAAGCAGCTGACAAACTGTAGGTTAAAAAGTTGATTACTCTACAGCAATCTTCCCTGTGTTCATGCACTGAACAGAAGGATAGAGACACCTAGGGATGAAGACAAGCGAAAGACCTAAAATAATGAGCTGAATGGTAAAGAGGTTAAAGGAGCCATAGCTATTGATCCAAAACGAAAAACGAAACACAAAACGAAAGTAATTTGCTCTGCTTCTCAGTAAGTTGACGATTACTGGCTACAGGAGAAAAATGAAGTATAAATGGGAATGAAATAATGGAAATAACTATAATGAAAATAAAAACAAAATTACAGTTGATTTTAATAAAAGGGTAACAAATCCAGCAGTGGCTGTCCTCTTAGAGAATTTGCACCAAAATACAGATCTAGTAGTAACTATTATAAACCAAGCTTACTGAATTAGTGGTAGTACTAGGTTCAAAGACAAGTGCTTTGCCTGTGTGTAAGAAGAGGGAGCTGCTGTGGGCAACTGCACATTTGTGAGTCTGGCTCAGTAATGCACTTAGTTTTAAAACAGGTTTTGAAGGGAAAGACCATTAAAGCTACAAATAAAAGGGAAGTGGAATATTGGTTTACCAAAGCAGGATGTGCCAAACTAACTTAATCTTTTCTATTTTTTTCTTTCTTTTTTTTTCTTTTCTTTTAAATAGAATGACTTCATTTTCTAGAGAAAGGAAATAAAGGGGTCATATTCTGTCTGTCCTTTTACAATGCACTCATTATGCTGCTGAAAAAAAACTGCTTACTTGCTTGGAGAAAGTGGAATTTAAGAGCACAACTGTGAGATGACCATGGTAGGTGATTTAGGACAATATTGAAAAGGAACCATCTATATTAAGATAAATCCGTTCCCTCAGCAGTCATAAAAAGAAAAGTGGGAATGAAGTATCCTGATAGTACAGTATTGGGAAGCTTAGGTAATCAGGATAGCCAATGAAAATAACTGCATTGCCTTGAGAACCCAGGAAACTACACATGAGATTCAGCAGTAAGAGCTGAAAAGCATTTCAAAGAGGTACTAGAGACAAAATATAAAATGTTGTAAGCTGAGAACTCATCAGCTGGAAATGGAGATTATGAGAAGCCGGATTTCTGTTTATCAAAATACTAGATGGCTGGAAAACTCCGTTTTCCATTTTAAATATAATATTGGGTATTATTCTGCCTTCCTTTGCTGTGCTAAAATTTATTATCAAAAATCTCTTCCCCACGTGGTTATTTGAAGAATATGATCCAGTCACTTTCTTAATTAACTAAATTAATAGAGCTTCTGTCACTCTCTCACTGCAAGAAACCTATTCCCAGACCACTTTCTATTCTTGTAGTTCTTTTCTGAGACCCTGCCACCCGTGTTTCAGCAAGGATCTCATTAATACTGTATTACTAAGAAATTACCACTCCTGACACTGTTAGACATCCCTCTATTCAAGGAATGTGTTCTCTGTCTACACCACACTGGAAACAGACATTAGTCAATAATCATGATTTTGAAAAATTTTCCAGTGATGCTCTGGTTTAGGATTAATAACCATGTTCATTTCAATTTGACTTGCTGTCTTCATTCCTCATATCTCTCTCCTTGTATTTAGTCATACTAAACAACTTGTTTATTTATAAAGCAATAAAGATCAGCCTATAGAGGTAGTTTGACCCTACTTTTACATGTTATTCCTGTATTAAGTGGAAGGTTATTTGAAATAAGGTGTTAAAATAAAATGCCAGTATAGATACAAAAGGATTTTCCTTGGGTTTGTTAGAAATTGACCCTCCTGGTGACAAAGTAAGGATCCAAAGTTGTTGATATCTTTATGTACCAATTATTGCTATTTATTTATCAGTGGCTTTTGTATGTATATATACATATATATATGTGGAGGACATACATGGCTACGCCTTCATATACTTTATGCATGCATAAGTAAAAAGAGTGTTGATGTGCGTAAGTCCTCATAGATATCCCCATTATAAAGCACCAAGATTAAGAGATTTTGATCTTGTCTATTAGCAAATTCTTAGTATTAAAAATAATAAGTCTCAATAATGAAATTAATTAATAGGTCCTTAACAAATAAGTCCAGTAAGCTAATTCTACATTAATTTTAAAAATAAGGTAAGTTATTACAAACTGATATTAAGACTAGAATAGCAAGAACTGTATGCCATGCAGAAACAGAAATCTTGCCTTCAAAATTAAATCCTGTATACTTCTACCACTGTAAAAACTGTTTTACTGTATGGCAGTGCAACTTGAAGACATATGAAAGCTTCTGCTACCTGAACTCCACTTCTTCATAAACTGTAGCTCTAGGCTGGCTGTGTATGGGTAGGCACATTGCTATGAATGGATGTGGGGGTTCAAGTAAGTCCCTGCCTATTGCTGAGGCCTCTGGCAGCAGGCAGTAGCTTTATAGGGATGGCCAGGACCCCAAGACCCACTCTCATTAGCAAGTTCTTTAATAACGGCTGATTCGGTCTGTTATAGAATGAATGATTTATGAAATAGACACAAAACTAACAGACATAAGACTTAAAACAGACTATTACTACACAGGAATAAGACACAAAGAGACAACTAGTATTGCACGCAGGATTAAAGGTACCATTAATTTTACAGCTAGTGAAGAAATAGTATAACTTAGGATCCAGTGTTTCTTACCATCCAATTGTGATGGAGCACACATCGAAATCCTTTCCCCCAATTTCTGGAAAAGTAACCATGAAGTTGTGTCCAAGCTTTGGGAAGAAGTTGTCTCGCATGTTCCCAGGGAGTGTGTAAGGGACTTCTGCCTCCGTGATAATCTGTAGTACTTTTATAATGCAAAGCAGGCCTGTTGGCCACCTGTGCTTTTTTCTTTTATCTCTTCCCACATTTGTTCTCCATACCAAGGTGTTGATTCTTGGTTAGGCTGGCAGACCTTTTGGCGCCAGGAGACGATACTTGCTGGGCCTTGCCCGCCTGGATTATCTCTCCTATCTGCACCAGCCAGCTGTGGTGGGGAGAGGGTCAATACGCCCTGCCACACACATTCAGACCAGTGCCCAAAAACTGATCACAAATGAAAAGCTCTGGAGACAGATGAAATGGAAAATGAGAGGAAGCGAAAATACGATTAACATCATAACAATGCAAGAATTGGCTTGAAATACCTTTTGCCACACTGCCCAAAGTACCCCTGAAAAGCAGACACCTTTGCTGTTTGCTGCTCCGAAGTGGAGTGGAAGTGACCTGGGCCAGGTAGCAGTGGTAGAGCTGCTGACCTTTTACAGGTCCCCTTGCCTGCAGAGGAAATAAGGTGGTTTTCTCTGCCCAGATGTTTCTCACTGCCCCAAGTCCTCCTGAGAATACAGAGAAGGTGAAGACTAAGGCTGACACTGTCCTTCCACTCTCTGCAACTCATGCCCTGTACAGCAACCTACACGATCTGTGCCGAAGCCCATTTTCCCTAGGCAAGCAGCATCAACTCAGACAAAAGATATGATAGGTTATGCCAAAAAAAGGGGGAAATAACCATTAAAAGGGCATCTGGAGAAAAAAAAGATTGTCACATGGAAGTGAGAAATGAAGGGCTTAGGTTTCACAGTGGACAGGGAGGCACAGCTAACCAACTGACTGTAAGCCAAATTCCACTGTATCGTCTATGTCCATGGTTCAGCATCTATACATTTCTCTTAAATGTGTCACATTCTATCACCATGAACGACAGTGAAAAGGTTACAATAATAAAATATGGTATTCTTTAGGACACCAAATTGGAGCTGTAAGTGATGATGTTTGGTTAGGTCCTTAATTTTTAGAAATGTAATGCATGATTGAGTAACTTATTATCTCTTATGCCAAGCAACAGATTCTTGGAAAAACAATACAACTTTTCCATGCAATTAAAAGGGGAAACAGTCACAACAAAGACTTAACTTCAGAAAAACAGTTTTACTGGAATTATGCACTGTGAGAGGTATACCTTAGTTAGACAATTCAAGAAGTTTTGAGCTGGCATCCAAAAAGTATTTTGGAAATAATTTTCTATGTTAAACGTAAAATTACTGAGCAGTTCATTACTGTCATAGTCATTCAATACAGATGTCACTGACTCTAATTCAGATCTCCTGAGTGATGTATTTATGACAAAATATATGTGAAGTGTCCATTTCTGAGCATCCCTGTAAGCCATCCACAGTAGGAACACTTCATCACAGTAGGAACTTTCCACTGCTTGTTGCTTTCCTACTCTCTCAGTGATTTCTTTTATGTCGTTATGCCTCAGTGGCTATAAGGTGAGGGAACTGGATACAATGCTGGTGCTCTAATTAGACTATGGTGATCAGTCAGTGGAAATTGTTTTGCTTTTCTTGCACTGCTTCGTTTACCTTCCTGTTTGAAGTTCTAAATCTTTCCTGTCAGCCTCTGCATTCCATCTTTCCATGCACTTTAAAAGTTGAGTTTGGGATGGGGATTACTATCTCCAAAACTGCCTGGGTATACAAAGCTTTTTTCCTTTCAAAAATACCACATTTTGCTAAGAAAACATTGTGAGAGATTCTTTGTATTTGACTAAATCCTGCTGTTCTTACTGAGGATATTATGTACTAATGGTGATAAAATCTCACACACTCTAAGATCCCTTGGCCCCAAATAATTTCCTCTACCATAATCCTTAGGAGTGAGTGAGTTTTTGAATTAATTGCCATTATGTGATCAAGATTACTCCAGCTTAAACTGCTTTGCTGCTCAAAAAAGCTTGAATCCAGCCTTTTGATTATATTTATAGTTTTGCATATGCAGTTCTTCTTGTGCCAACTCCTGAAATTCTTGATTTTTTTCTCCATCTTTCTTATTCAAGTAAAATCCAATTGAACGCTTCAGAATAAACCCTTGTATTATCAAACTTCATATTTACATGCTCATGAATCACACTCAAATCAAATAAAGCTGCTGGGCATGACACCACAGACTACAGACCTGACCGACAGAGGAACAAAACAGGGACCCATTACACATCCTTTCTGTCAACTAATTTTATGCAACACTTTTCAGTTGAGAAACACTTGCATATTCAATGCCTTTACATACATAAATATGAGGAACCATTGAGCTCTTCTGTCTTTTACTGACTTAATCCTAAGTGTGGAGAGGATGAAACCCTTTGGTGAAAGCCATTTCTACTGGCATGACTTTGTAAGTAAGAGCTATAAAACTATAAATCATTTTAAAACAAGGACCGTGGAGCTGATGTGGCATATTTGTAAATCATTTGTATCAAAGAAAAACCTGCCCAGCTGTTTTTCATAATATAAACTTAGAGATAATTCAAATAAAGATGTCCACAGTTTTAAAATATTTTTGAGAATAAGATACCAGTTTGTAATTAAAAAATGTGTATGAAGAAAACTTTTATTATTATTTCTGGAACTAACTGTAAATATTTCATTTAATATCTTGAAGTCAATTTTAGCTGCTTGTTTTCTGCCACTGAATTCAGCCTGTATTAATGGACCCAGAAGGAGATAATTTTTTTCTGCTAAATTATTTGAATATTGAAGAACAAAAGTTCTATAGGCAACTTCTGTAAGTTTTTGTACAAGAAACCTCATGTGGAGTTCTACTTAAAAATACTGAAAACAAAAGTAATGCTAGATTGCTTACTTGATTAGAAGTAGAACTTTAGATCTTTTACTTGAGTCTACAGAGGAAAGGTAAATAAAAATTATCAAATGAGGAAAACTGAAAGATTCAGGAAGAACACCAAAATTTACCCAGGAACTGGGTCTTATGAATTAGTTCTTCCCCTCTGATGATTTCCCTTATGATTGTAATAAATTTAAGTCTTGTTTAGTGCTGACTATCAGCATTCTAATGGCTAATCAGGAAAGGAAGCAGAATCCCTTATGGTCATCCTACGTAATTTCACTGCAAAGGGCTTTTTCAGTTGTTAATGTTTCTAATCAAAGTTTATCCAGTGATGCTACAGGATACAGTTGAGAAGAGTGCCCTGTAAAACTTGCAAAGCCAAGCCATCCTGTGTTTTATCTTTCACAGCTCTCTTCAAAACTTGTCCTTGCTGATACCTGCAAAAAACATCAGTGGATAGACTGTTAAGGTGCTACCATGACTATGTAGCAGATGAAGATTAATTTCACTTCTAATCACCATCTGAAATATTTTCTAGCCTTTTTTTCATCTCTATCACTTTTCTTATTCTTTTAGAGTAAGGTGTTTGGAGGAGAGACTGTCTTTCTGTTGTGCTCTACCGTCATGATTCATGTCTAGGGCTCCTATTTGTTAAGTTAATGTAAGTGGGACCTTTTTATGCATTCTACTCCCTGAGAAGATGTGCCACATATGCTCACATATGCTAAAAATCTTAGTTTTCTTTGCCAGTGAAGCTTCAGGTGGCACCCTGAAATAGTATTTTTTCCCCCCAAAGATAAGTAAATGAGATTCACAAAGGCATGCGAACAGACTGCCCTTCAAGCATGTAAAGCATGTCACTTCTAGGAATCAGTCCAATATATGTTTCAGTGCATAGTTATGTGTTGTGCTAAGCTGTGATGACATCTGCTTAAAAGTCAGCATGAATGCAGAACTTCACCACCATGGCGTCTTTCTATGCTTAAAAGCCATTAAAATCCTGGAATGTGAAAGTGTACTATCAATCCAGGCCCTTTACCCACCAGACGTTACACAATTAAGTATATTTTTCCCTTGAAAAGATGGAGGAAGAGGACACTGGACTCATGATAACAAAGGAAAGTAAATTTGTTAGGAAAATTGAGACCAACCACTGTGTAACTCCTATGTCTGTTTTCAGAGTCTACAGGACACGGGAAGAAAATGCAAGCTGTTTACTTCTTCTTTCCAAAACTGTGTGCATCTGAGTGCATGGATGAAATCTCTGGACTTCAGGGATCTTGAAAAGAATTTGATTCTTCAAGTATTTCTAACTGTAGGTCGCCTGAGAATGTAGCCAGGAAAGAAACGGTCCCACTTCACGTACTGTTGAAGATTCTCTTGAGCTACCATTATGAAATTTTGTGGGCTTATACTCTTGCCTTATGTGTGTGTCATACGATTAAAAAGGCTGGAGCACTTTCTTCATTTCATAAAATCTTCTAAATTTTTTCATCTTTATTTTCTTAGAAGACAGTTCTGGTTCCTAAAATATAGTAAGGAAAACCAAATATTAAATAATCCATCAAATGGATATAAAATACTGAGTTGTACTTCTAGTTTCTTTCAACAGTTGGAGAAAAAAACTTATTCTCATGATAATGAAATTCTGAAGTGTGCATCACAAGACTGATTAGTCTCCTTGATCATAAACCTCAACAGAAAAATTATGACCTCAGGGAGTTAGTGAATGTCCTCATGCAGGGCATAATCCCAAATATCATTCATATGTAGTCAGATCTGATTAGCCCAGGTGAATGGTAAGCTCATTTTATATCTAAATTACAGCACTAATAAAAAGCGCATGAAGGTCAGAGATTGAGAAGAGGGGGCTGCAGGCAAGTGAAAGAGGAAAAAATTCCATACTCTATTTTTCAGAATGTATTCGGAGTGTGCAAAACATGTCTGAATCCTCACATACATTATCAGTCTTTAGAATCAAACATATGAAAACTTACCATTGGTAAAAAGAATGGCTTAAAAAGTATATAAACAATTGAATACTGCCTTTGATTTAGAGAATGAATCGATACTTTTGCAATCCTGATGAAGCTCTTAGTGATCATTAACACTGGTGTGAAAAGAATAAGTAATGGAAGCAATGTGTTTGTACAGATTTGATTCAATATACAGATTTTAACAGACCACTAAGTGAACTAACACAAGGACAGTTCCTGAGAAGGTACAGTACGGCACAAAGACGTATGAAAGGGGGAACAATCTGGAACAATCGGAGATGAGGTCTTATTTCCTCTTGCATGAGGCTTCTTTTCCTTATTTTCTTCATCCTCAGAGGTGTTTTTAGGGTGTTTTAAAAGATGGTAAAATGGTCAAGGAGGAGAAGCATGGAACAGTACTGAAGAAATTGGATGGAACCTTTGAGAAGAAATTAAGATCTAGACACTGGTGACATCATCAACGAATGTCTATTTTTAAAGAAATTCTATTTGGTAATTATATCTCATTGTGGATCCAGTACCAGGTCACACAATGCAATAACTTCGAGATGACTGGTTTTTCAGGAAAAAAAACCTGAATTTTAGAATTCTTAAGGTTAGAGAAGACCTATAAGGTCATCAATTTATGTCACCAACTTAACATCACCACCACGTTCACCACTAAACCATGTCCTCAAATGCTATATCGACATAGTTTTTGGACACTACCAGGAATGGTGACTCAACCACTTCCTTGGAAAGCCTGTTCCAGTACTTGGCAACATTTTCCATGAAGAAATTTTTCCTAATATACAATCTAAACTTCCTCTTGTGCAACTTTTGGCCATTTCCTCTCATCCTGTTGCTTCTTACCTGGGAGGAGAGACGAACTCCCACCTCACACAAGCTCCTTTTAAGTAGAGGGCAATAAGGTCTTCCCTCAGCCTCCTTTTCTTCACTCTAAACAGCCCCAGACTCATGCTCCAGACCCTTCACCAGCTCCGTTGCCCTTCTCTGGACACATTCCAGCACCTTTATGTCTTTCCTGTAGTGAGAGGCCCAAAACTGGACACAGGACTCAAACTGCAACTTCACCAGTGCTGAGTACAGTCAGACGATTACTTGCCTGGTCCTACTGGCCACAGTATTTCTGATACAAATCACTAATTTTTGTGTACAGTATCATTGATATTGCTCATGTTTGAATGTTACCAGTCAAATTCTGCTAGTTTTACTTGGAAAAAATAACTGCCTTTTTGTCCTGGTTCGTCTAGTCTATTTCCACAGTATTAGAAAAGGCTGCAAAATAACCAATAGAAAATTTCTGTATAGTAGTTTTGCAGTCTTTTCTTCAGTGTTTATATTTCTCTTTCATTTTATTATTCATCATCAGTATTTATTATTCATAAAAGTAGCAGTTGGAAGTTTATCCAAATGTATGTTTGCATAATGTCGGGAAAGACCTAAGTACAAAGACAAAAGACCTGAGACAAAAACCTCAGTAGGTTTAATTCTAAAGAGAGGGTGTGAAAGAACTTGTAAAAGGCCAAGTAAAAAATGTGGGATTTCTTCAGAGAAAGGAAAAGGTGAGACAGGTATCCATTCCTGGGACACAGGTGTGTGGACCTGATTATGTACAGTATGCATTCAGTCACTAGAAAGGTAACTCCAAGGCTCTGAATCAAATTTCCTATAATTATCTCTCTGCAGCCAGAGTTAAGCCTATGGCTGCAAATCTCATTGCTTCTGCATTTTCTTGGAAACTATGACCAGACTTCTGAATACCCTTCAGAGAGTACTCAAAAGTTATTTCCTGCAGTACTTAAGGACTGTGTTGGATATAGGAAAGCCCATTCTGTCAATGGCACTCTGTTGTGGTGGTAAGACTTGTGAAGAATAAAATGATGTAATGTTATCATGAACCAGGCCAATAGTTATCACATTTAGTTAGCCTATTAGATTAGTCTTTAAAGGAATTTCACATTATTTCTATTTATATATATACACATATATATATATATTATATCTAGTTTTATGGATGGCAATCCACGAATGGCAGCTAAAGGTTATTTTAATTATAATATGTATTTAAGGGCCTGCTTTTGCAGGAATTATGTCAAGAAAAATGTTGGCAAGTTCACAACAACTGCGAGATTGGGCAATAAGGGAATTAAAAAGATTTGTAAAAAACCCCAGTGACTAAGTGCCTATTTCACTGCCTGTTGTATCCTGTTATACCCAGAGAATGGAAAAAGGAAATTCCATATTGACTAGATTGAGCTGTACTTGCCATCTCAGTAATGAAACCATCATGCAGTTCCTTCAAATGAAACCTCAGTTAAACTGCACAACTGTTTCTTTTTACTTTCACACTGTAAAAATCCAGAACAGCAAGTGTCCAGGAAAATGTATTCATTGGAAAGAAGCTACCAAAGTCTGTGCTTTTGACTGTCATCTGCAGCTTATTTCACACACCCCCCAAAAGAAAGAAGTCAAAAATGGAAACTGCATGGGTGGTTTATTAGTCAGCACTGGGCTCCAAGTGAGTCTTCTTGATGCAATTGTCTTCTTGATAGAAAACAGATAGATTGTTTGTTTCCCAAGTCCGTAATTATTTGAACTCATTAGGTTTCAGAAAATTTGAAAATGTTTCAGATTATGCATATTCTCTCACATGGTCCTGTATTTAATATTTGGGCCTGGCTCCCCTCTTCCTGGTAACTCATATAGTAATTTACAGCTTTGCAGGTGTAAGAGCATGCATTAGGTAAATGAACAGATTCTCATTTGCACAGGCCCTCTGTTACACTGAATTTAAAATATTTTTGCCACAATATGAGAACTGCATACTTAAATTTCCAGTGGAGTTCTTTTCCATGATCAGTACTGTCTAACATAGTTTTTCAGTAAATGTTCAATGTGGTGATGTTAATAGCAACAATTTCCCTTGAAAGAAGGTAATTTCTTTGTTTTACTCTGTTTTTAGAGAGATCTGTCTGCTCAGTTCCTGTGCCACTACAGTTTCTGTGCCACTACAGTTCCTGTGAAGAGTGTTGTAATTTAGGGCAGCTATTCTATTCACACAAAGAATGTTGGACAGGTTAATACTATTGTGCAATATTGTGCAATATTAATGCATTGTGCTATAACCAGCACAAGTTCCTGGACATAGCTCTGCCAGAAAGAAATATTTTTGATGCCTTGTTAAATAGCATTTTCTACTCTCAGGATTTGTGTGTGTGGAAAAAAAAAAAAAAGATTCTGGGTATTGTAAGAGGAAAAGAAACAAACGTGGGCAAACAAAACTAAAAAAAGGCCCTTTTGGCTTCTTTTTCACCACTTTTCACCATAAATTTGATTTTAAGTGTGTTTTGTTTTACTAGAACATTAGCTTTATACTGGAGTTTTGTAGCTCACATTAGAAGTTGGGAGTCAATGGCTGACTCCTCTATGCTGGGTACAAGGAAAGATGGACAGGACTGATTGTCACACTTACGTAGTCTTTCCTGGAGTTCTCTTGGTTCTGCATAGCTGCTTATCCCTCAATATTAGCAGTAAAGACCATTCCAGCCTTCAAAAAATATTGTCCAAATATCTGTTTCTGAGTAGGTCATTAATTTTCAGGGACTTGCCAGCTATGCTACACAGTAGGTGGGAAAAAATGTTGTGGTGCTTGGGTGTGATGCCAAGAATAACTAGCTATTCACAGCTATGATTTCTCACCAAGTAATTATAACTTTTGCTTTACTAGGGGAAAGAAAATAATACTAAGAATGAATTTTTCAAACACATTTACTCATTACCAAATAATTCTTAAGTTTTCTTTGGGAAAAGGAGCTAGTAGCCCTTCTTCTTGGGTGGAAATTTCCACTAACATTCTGGGAACTCCAGACATGCTAAAAATACAGTGTCTGTACACCTCTGTGTCAAGGATTATCCTCTTTTCCTAGTAGGATGCATCCTCTGTATAACATAGACGTCTCACACCTGTATCATAGTGTTTATGAGCTTTCTGGCACTGTTTCCTTCCCAATTACACTTTGGGAATTCCTGAAGGTGGCAGTTCCGATATTCAGTAAACTTCCTTCTGAAAATGCCACTGCTTCTTCACATCATAACGATTTACTGTCAGTATAATGCTGTTTGTCTCAATTTATCATTGCTACCTTTGTCTGGTCAAGGATCATGAGGATACAGTGACAGTCAGGTTTGTATCCTATTTTGTTTCCCTATGTAACTGCAGTTTCAGCTACTGCTAGACTGTATAATTAATTTGCAGTCCTTGTAAATGCAAACCTTCCCAGTAATATAATAGAAGTGAATTTTGCTTTTTTTTGATCTGTTTTTTTCTGCAGATACTTTCTAAGTCATTACCTGTCCATTCTTGCAGGCATTGCTCCACTTCCACATTTTACATGGACAATGTTTGCTCTTTTAAATTATAATGATTTTGGTGCATAGTCTTCGGTCAAGATTTTTTTTGAGATGCCTGAAATTAAGCCCTGAAGTCTCCATTTTGCTCCAGTTCAATCACTGGGAAATGTGGACAGCCAGGCATTTGGGAAATTCAAGCCATTGTCCAAATACAGACTTGGGAGTTCAAAAGTCCTGTTTTTGAAAACTTTGACCACAATTATTACAGATTTTGATTTATGCAGAGGGACTACTCTGTGTTCTTACTGTTTTAGATAATGGAAAATGTGTAAAAACATGAAAGAAGATACAGGAAGAGATTATGTAGTGAGGTCAGCATTTTGCCCTGATATTTTGCCAGTGCTAGGGATTGGGAATGAAAGATGCTGGTGCCTCAAGTAAGACAGGAGACAAAGACTACCAGCTGCAGAATTTGTGGGATGAGTATTGTCTTCCAGAGCATTTATGGCAGAAGGTACTTTTGGCCAAAATGTTACTCACACTCCCAGAAGAGAAGTTGGGACTACTAGAAGAGCAACCATATGTCAAGTCCAACATTGGGGATGGGACATGATGGAGTAGGAGAATACGGCACAAATAATGGCAGAGGTGCAGATGACTTCTGCAATGATGCAGATGTGGAAAACAGAGTTTGGTGGAAAGGAAGATCCAAAGAAACATCCAACAACAAGTAATACTACCTAGCAGAAGAAAAATAAGGTATCAGAAGAGAAATAGGATAACAGAATACAGCTGCTACAGAAATCATGAAAGGCAGAACAGAAAGGCAGAAGAGAGTGCTGATGCAAGAAAATAAGATATGAGTATGAAGGATGGCTGTGAATTAGAACCCAATGGAGAAAATAGACAATACACATCTGATTTGAAAGATAAATACAGATGAGATGAAATGAGTTTCAAACAAGTAGAAGAACCCTCTTTAGGGCCCTCATAGAAAATGGATTGTGTGGTTGGTGTTCCTTGCTAGGAAGAATCAATGGGCTTATAGAGCCCAAGTATTACAGAGAAAAAAAAAGAAAGGCAATAGAAGAGGCAGAAGGACTGAGAAATACTTCTTGAAGAATATGCAGTATTCAGAGAAGAAAGCAAATGCACTGGGCAGGCATGACACGTTTAGATGTAGAATGCTGAAAAGTAATGAGATAAAGGAGCTTACATAGAAGACATTAGATATTTGATCCAGGGAAGAAATTAGGAAAATTACTTTATGAACAGATCTTGAAGATCAGTTTTATATGTTGCGTTTCCTTTAACATAAATGTAGAAACAATTTTACTAGGCATTGTTTTGGGGATCATTCATTTCCCTGACACAAACTGGAGAGCAAATGCTATTGGTAATTGTAAGACCACAAGTAGTGCTGAGAAGAGAACAATGCAGCACATTTGGGGACAGATTTTATTTAGCAGTTTCACTGTAGAAAGTGGTACAGAAGTCTGGAGGATGATCATGAGGTTTCGTGATGCTATAAAATGAAGAGGTATTGCCAATATTCAGCACGATCAGACTATCATATGAGGAAGATTGTAATACTTTGAGAATTACAATGATAGATAGAAATGGGTGTATGTTACGAGGAAAATGTGCAAACGTTTTTGAAATGAACCAGGAATTCATTAGCTGAAGACAACAGACACATTGAAAGATGTGGAAGTGCTCACTTAGGGCTGAGAAGAATCAGTAACACTGGCTAATCACAGGACCACCCTGCAATGCAGAAGTTGGGCTCATGTGAACATAGGATATGTTATTTATGAAAGGAGAAGCAAGGCATTCCTTGGCTGAGCAACTGCCCTCACCCACACCCACGGAAGTGAGCTGCCCCAAAACAGAAGAGGGATGCTTGATTGATGGGGAGTGGAGATTCTGTTTAGGAGAAAATTAAAAATAAATTCTAAAGGGGAAGAAGACTGAAAGAAAATGTCATGGTAAATACACTGTGTGTTCAAATCAAACTGGGAAGAAGAAAGAAGCATTTTAGTCATTAAAATTGCAAGACTGTGGAGCAGCCCTGCTAGTGCAACAGAAAAGATGCTAGCAGTTTTAAGAGGAGCTTAATGAATGGGACATGTCTGGAATGTAGGTGACTCAGTGACCCAGACCCAATAATACTTGTGTTGGTTATAGTACTGAAAATATATTTTAAAAAGTTTAGAAAAATCAGTTATTTCTCTAATGGCCAAATTGGTCTGGATGGTCTCAGAAAAAGAATCTATATAATCCCCATGGTTGGCTGAAACTCCTTAGAATGCTTATTTCTCTTGCACTTTCATGAAGGCAACACTTTTCCCTGTCTCTTCCACTCAGGAAATAAACTCTTTTCCAGTGCTGTAATGGAGGACTGTAAAATCCTCCATCAGAACCTGTGATGGGAACCAGGCATCTATCCTGTTGCGCGACACAGCATATCATCTGTGTCTTGGATGCAGTTAAAAGTAAGAGCTACATCCATTATGTGCTTGTTGATGCTTCCCTTGCAGTATGACTCAGTGCTAGGGAGTATTCCCTGAATTACATTTAAAAAAAAAATCTAATCACAACATGTTGTACTAGGACTCAGTTGATTCAGTTTTCCATTTTTTAAAATGAACTAAATATCAGATCCTTTGATACTTTAAATGACTGCAGCTTTTGGAATGGCCTATGCCAGCTGAGGATATGCCTCCATCTCTCCTAGCAACACCTAACCCTCAGCTCACTCTCATATTCAATGCTTTACCTAGAACAGGCTTGGCAAAATCCTTCTGTCTGCTTGTATAGTACAAAGTGATTTTAAAATTATTAGAGCAACCAGCAGAACTATTCCTGTTGCAACAGAATCCTCTGCCTGCAGAAAGATCATTGCATTATGGAAGCATTTTGTGCATTGGTCATGTTTCCACCCTTGAAATAAATAAAAGCCATTTGCCATATGTGAACAGTAGAGCAGGCTAACACTGAGTTATGTTTGCTGAGGCTCTTCATCCAGTGGAAAATAAAAGGACCTACTTCTAAATACAGATCTCCTGGGATTAAGGAATTAAAATCAACTTTTTAATTTTTTCCACCCTTTTCTCTACCATCTCCAAATATAGACCAGTTAGAGTGGAAAATCTAACTCTTAGTGCAAATATATTGAGTACACAAAATTGGTATGTGCCTATATATTGGTAGGTTAACCACTTTTCATGCTCTGCTGGGACTTCTAGACACATGTACTCAGACAGATATTTATGTGCTGGGATTTTTCACATAATTTAGGGGTATGCAAGCTCATACTGCTAGTTTAAAAATATAAATCCATTTATAAAAACATGTGCAGCCAATACAAAATTCTGTATATGTGACTGCACTGAAATCATGAGTTAACCAAATGAGATGAACAAAGTTAAGTCTGAGAGTGTACAAACTCAGCAGGATTCTAGACAAAAAACATCAGAGAATTTAAAATTAAAAAGGAAATGTTTATGTTGGATGATATTGCAAGTAAAAACAATACCAGCAATGTCAGTTATTTCATTCTGTAGTGCCCAAATGTCCCAAATTCTCTACGATATCCAGCCATGTGCCATTTAAAAGCAAAATTGCCCTCCCATAGTTACTCATTTTAACTATTAATATGTGTTCTCAAGCTCACAGTTGCATTTATATGTAGAGAGATATCACCGACCTATGTTTTTCATTTTGCTAATAATTTAAAATATAAGAATTCAAATTCATCTGTTTGTCTCCTTTGTTAAAATAGTTTGCTACTCAAATATCTGAATGCTGTAGCTTTTAAGAAAGTCTGTGAAGCTCATACATGATGTGACCACATTGCTGTCTGATGAACGGAGATTGTGGGTGTACGTACAAAAAATTTTAGTGACGGTTTGAAGAATTTTGGAGTGGCCTTGTAGTCCTTATTCTACTCATTAAAACTAAGAGGCATTTGGGATGAATGATAATAGTACAGGAGCAAGTTTACTCAGATGTCATTTACCCTCGAGTGCTCTTTTGCCAGCATACTGATGATTTGGATTATCACTACCTTGTAGCATGTAAATACTGAAATTGTAATTTGCACAAAAAATAGTTTTTCTTGCAGGATTAATGCAAGAATAATATTAAAGATGGAGGAAAGAGTAGTCTATCTGTTGTGCTCCAACCTCCTTGCATCTGGAAATTTCTTTATTTCATATATTGAAAGAGTTTGTGGCAGATTTTTTACAAAGTGTAAGTGGTGGAAGAAGATTTTCTGGATGCGGAAGTAAGACAGGGCACAAAGAATCCTAAAGTCCAAAAAGTCTAGTATAAAGCCCATTTTTCTTTTGAAATAACTGCTATTTGCAGCTGAAAATGCTCATCAGGTTCCAAATATTTGGCTGCAGTTCTCTTTCCATAAACACTGGAGTCACATCATACATGTCTACAGGGCTCAGCCACACCTCTTCTGCCTTTGCCTGCCTGCCTCTAGTGGTGCAGCCAACATTACAGTCCAGAATAGTCTCCTTATCATTCTTAGTTCCTCCTTTTAAACCTTTTCAAGTTTGTTTTGGGGCTACAACAGGCCATCCTTCCCCAACCTCTCTCCACTTTGGAGTTGCTGACCATTGGCAAAACAGGTTTTTCTTATGCTTCATGTGACTCTGATCTCAACCTACATGTTGATAGAAATAGCTGGTGACATTTTAACTTTCAAGAACAGTTTGAAGCTTTAAGAGCTATCTCCACCCTGTTGACCTATGTAGCCTAAAGAGATTGCCAAAACTTTGGAGATGCCAAAGGTTGTGCTAGTGAGTTCCATTTGGGTCTCCCACCCAAATAAAAGGGTGGAGAAATCCAGATGCAATGTCATTTGGGAAGGCCAAAAGCCCTGTAAGACTCCATGAAAAATATTTACTTTTCATTTTTTAATCCAAACCAGAATAAACAGCACCACATCTTTTTTGCCTTAAACTCAAGCACAAGAGAAATTTGGACCACCACTGAAGGTGGAAATTCTACATACGTGACCTTATTGTCATGCTTTTAAGCAGAACCACAATGGTTTTCTTGAAGTGTTTTGCTTAAAGCAGAGGGCAGTCTAGCACTTGGGAAGTTTTGGTTGTTTGCATTTAAACATGCATGATAAAATATTTTGACAGCTCTTTGCCTGTGTGTTGACAATGTATGTGCAGGTAGTGTTACCTGCAGTGTTACCTTGTGAAAAGCAGATTCTGGGAGGTATCTGCCTGAACCTGTCCAGGGCAAGAAACTCTTCTCACTTTTCTGCATTTTAGGTATAGGATAGATAGATAGATAGATAGATAGATAGATAGATAGATAGATAGAAAGATAGATAGATAGATAGACTAGATAGACACAAAACTCAGCTTGCCACCAGTGCTAGCTGACAGGCTTTGCCAAAATGGACTGCTCTCATCCTTTCCCCAACAGCTATTGGAGGAGCCCTAAGAAGGGCTTCCTCCTGCCATAGATATCCTGATCAGAAATGCAGCTACAAAATTCCTCTAGAGCATAACGTAGATGGTGCCTACTGGTTGCCTGTTGGAGGTTTTCCTTATTCTGATTGGTACTGGGTTTGGTTGGGAGAGAGTGAAATTCATCCATAGAAGATAGTGTGGGATTGTGTTTTGGATTGATGATGAAAACGGTGTTGATAACATTGGGATGTTTTGGTTACTGTTGAGTGCTTAAACAGAGTCAAGGCCTTTTCTGCTTCTCAGACTGCCCCACCAGTGAGTAGGCTGGGAATGTGCAAGAAGTTGGGAAGGGACACAGCCAGGACAGCCAACCCCAACTGACCAAAGGGGTATTTGAGACCATATGATGTCACCCTCAGCAATAAAAGCTGGAGGGTGGAAGTTTCATGGGAGCTGCCAGTACTAAGGTACTAGTTGGCCATCATTAAGTTGGTGGTGTGCAATCATTTTCTGTTGAGTCGCATATTTCTTTTTAGTTCTCAATTTTCCCCCTCCAGTGTTTCAAATAATTAAACTGTCTTTATCTCAACACATATTTTCTCACCTTTACCCTTCTGATTCTCCCTCCATCTTGCTGTGAGGGCATGAGAGAGCCACTGCACAGTACTTAGCTGCCTACCATGGTTCAGCCATGACAAGAATTGAACTGCCATATGAGCCCATTAACTTCTCCTGAATCCCTGGAAATCATAGTTCAGAATGTGGTTTGGGTAGTTGTCATGAATGTGCATCTACAGTGCTTAATTGGCCTTGTTTCTGCTCTGCTGCACTCCAGTATTATTCTAATAACAGTGGAGAAAAAAAAAAGAATGGATGAGATTCATCTGACTAAATATAAACATCTACAATAAAAATAATCACTTCTGGCTGCCTTTGTAGTTAATGGAGAGAAACAAACATTTATAAAGTATGATTCATCTCATTCTGAGGTAGGTGCCTGTGCTGGTTTTGGGTGGGGTAGAGTTAATTTTCTTCACAGTGGCTGGTATGGGGCTGTGTTTTGGATTTATGCTGAACTCAGGGTTGATAATATAGAGAAGTTTTTGCTATCGCTGTGCAGGGCTTACACAGAACCAAGGCCATTTGTTTCTCCTTTTGTACTGCTGCACAGGTGAGGAGATTTGGGGTGCATGGAAGGATGGGAGGAGACACAGCCAGGACAGGTGACGCCAGTCGACCAAAAGGATATTCCAGACTGTATGACATCATGCTCAGTGTATAAAGTGGGGGGAAAAAGAAGGGGGAGATTTTTGGAGTGATGGTGTGGGGCTGGCTGCTGGTTGGGGTTAAACCACGACAGTGTCTAAACTAGTTTGCATGAATCATGTCCTAAAAATGCCTGATTCTCACATAATAGGAGCCTCTGTTGACAACTTCAGCTGTAGGTTTCTTCACTTTAGAAATGCTTATCCAAAGGGAGATGAAGTGAATCTCACATAAGGAGATCCTAAGAAGAGATAAACTACCACATAAGGCCAGACCATCTAGGTTAGTACCACCAGAGAGTGATGCCTGAGACAAGATACTTAAAGAATAATGCACAATCAAGGCAAGTATTATCTTTCTTTGTTATACTCTCCCAGCTTCTGGTAGTCTGCAGATTACAGTCTCCATGTGCCAGAGTTTTCCCCCTGAATCACTGCTTATTATGATGTCTTCTACGCATTTGTCTAGGCCAGTGAATTAATGTATCCCACTAGCCTTCACCATCAAACGGTCCTCTTGGGCTTTAGGATTCTTGTCCAGGGTTAAGAGAGTCCTACTACTCCTAATCTGCCCACATATGGAAACTGTTTCAGTCTAATTCCTCCTTTACTTTTCTCCATATTTTCTCTATTTCTATTATTCTATTCAACACACATGTACTGCTTGGATCATATTGATGTATTTTG
This sequence comes from Machaerirhynchus nigripectus, assembly GCA_013397975.1. Taxonomy (NCBI): domain Eukaryota; kingdom Metazoa; phylum Chordata; class Aves; order Passeriformes; family Dicruridae; genus Machaerirhynchus; species Machaerirhynchus nigripectus. The sequence goes on from VZRQ01000586.1 coordinate 4,018,815, forward strand.
TTCTTAGTTTCCTTCCTAATATTTCGTAACGTCCTAGCTGTCTTTTTGACCACTGCTGTGTATTACACTATTTTTGTAGGTAATTATTCACCATTACTCCAGAACCGGTTTCCTTAATAGTGGGAATTAATAAATAAATGAACCATAAGGTGTTTTCTTGCCTGTGTGCACTGCTTTACACTTGTCAAATAAACTCCAAATTCTATTTCGTCCCTTAGCCCCAGAAGATTCTTCTGAAATTCTTTGCATTTATCTTGATTATGTCTACCCTAGTCTATTTTATATGATCTGCAAATATTGCTGCTTTCTTGTTCATCCAGTTCCTGTATAAATATGTTAAACAGGACAGATTCCAGAACAGTTTAACACAGGACAACAGAGATATACTTCTATGAAAAGTGACCTCTTAGCCTCAACCTTTGCTTTGTGTATTTGAAGCAATTTTTTATCCTATAACAGCTGAATTTTTTTAGAAATTCATTGATAGAGGACCTCACCATACTCTGTTAAATTTTACAGTGAGTATTTGCTAGTTAGGGATTGAAAGGGGTTTTCACCACAGAGGAAGAAAGTGAATTGTAAAATACACATTGTATTATCAGAGAACCGGGCTTTTAGGTAGTAGAGGAAAAGCACAGAAGATCATCTTATAATAAATAACAGAGGAATTATGTGGAAAGGGGAAAGAATGGGAAAAAAAGATAATTGCTTTCATTAGACAATAATTTAGTGTAAATACGTTACGATACCAGTATTTGGAAAGAGTAAGGTTCAAAGGTAGAATCTTTCCTCTCCCTCTTTCAAGCCTGCTTCTTTAGAGTCTGCCTGCCTGCTTCTAATATGAAGCTGTAACACACCATGTGAAGTATAAATATGGATTCCTTCAGAGGTTTGATGACATTTTGTTGGAAGACACAAACATGTTTCTGGCAGATTTGTGATCTGCAAAAATTCAGCGTGTGCCAGTACATCGGGGACTGTGCCATAGATCACAGTTCAAAATTGCCAGTTCACTCTATTTATTTACCTGGGTTAATAGAAACAAAAGAATATTGAATTGCAATTAAGCTGAACTTGGAAAAGGATTTATGAAACCTTGTCAACTCTGTTATCCAACACAATACCATTTGTGGGAGAACAAAGATTGTTCATTTAGAATATGTTGAAACCATAAGTGAAATCACCTTACAAATATTTTTTCTCCTTGAACGGATAACATCTGACGGAGGGGAAAGCAATGCCTAACCCACTATTAAACATTACCAGGTTACCATTATAGTTAATTAGCAAGGCATTACCCATAATCCTCTGAAGACAATCACTTTCTGGCTGTCACCCAGGCCTGCTGCAGTATAGGCTCACTGACTCCAGAAAGCTGACAAAAGTTGTTTTTCTGCAAGAAGCATGTTGTGAAAGAAGCCTGGTGAAGGTGAAACATGTGTCGTTACTTCATCTTTAAGAGACCAATTTGATCACAACACTTTTGATGTTCATTTCAATGTCAGGGAAATTTTTGCATCAATTTTAAAAGCATAATTTTATATACTAATTGCATTTTCTCTTTGGCAGATACCTAACTTTAAATAGAAAATTATTTTAAACTTACAGCATAGTTGAGAACTCATCAATAGAATATGAAAATCAGATCACAGTTAGAAAAAACTGCAAGGTTTTTTCACCCTCTGAAGAGAAGGACTTCTTTGGAGATCTGGGTGATAGGACACAGTGTATCCTCAAGTTCACTCATGGCATAACACCAGGAGGAGTGGCTGATACACCAGGCTTATTGGACTTCTCTACAAGGATGGCCTGACAGTAATGCTGAACATGCTTGTGGGACGTGTGCGTTTGCTCTTTGGATTGTGCCAATATGGCCTGCTTCCTGACCAGGAAAGTGCCAGCATTACTGTGTCTGCAGCCCATTCAGCTGCTGAAATGAACAGAATGCTGTGCTTTAATCCATAATGACATATCCTGGTTACTAAAAAGGAGGGTCAGAGGCCATCAAGGTGCTAGATCCCACGAAGCTGACTGGTATGTGGATGGACCATACAGTAAACATGTCACTGGACTGTCAGACCTTTATCACACACAACTTGAGAACAGCTCAGCAAATATCAACATTGACTACTGGAGCCAGTAAAGGAACATAAAAAGGGATTGCTAAGGTTCTGTCCCTTACAGTTTCTGACTCATGGTGACAAGCTTTTTCTGATGAACGTCCTGGTATTTAAGTCCCACAGTTTCAAGGTGAATTTTCAATGATGTTTGAAAAGAACTCTTGCTTTTCCATTTCTTTCATACTTTTGATCCATACCTTTATTTTAATGTTATCCTAGCTGATGATGCCAGAAGAAGTGAAGATGAGGAAAAACCCCATATGTCATTACTCAGCAATCTTGTTGCTCAGCTGGGCTGCATTCTCCATAACCTGCATTCAGTATTTTGCTCATTGAAACACCAGTGTGCAGGTTGCATCACCAGAACATGTTGCATTACAGGATCTCTTTCAGGGGGATATTAGATAAGAAGACCTCATGTAGCAGGTATGGTGGCTTAGCATTATTCCTTTGTGGGGAAAAATTTATTAAACAGAGAGTATGTGAATGGGCTAATTCACCAAGGGTTCATGGCTGTGTACTGGTGAAAAAGGACTTTGAATTTTCTTGTTGAGGTGCTAATTGTCATTTGCCATTCCACATTGATACATGGGTCAGGGATGGTAAGGGACAGAGATGGAGTATGTGGGAGAAGACTACCCCAGTAAACTAAGTAGCCTTGGACAGATGTTGCGCATAAGCTTGCCTGGGGTTCAGAACTTAGCCACCTCTTCATCCAAAGCACAATTAGAGACTTCATCTGGAAAGCAGGATCTACTCAAAATGCACGAACAAAGGCATTCCTCACAAAATTTGTTTGTGGGTTCCACCCTCATTATAAATCCAGAGCATGAAGACACCCTTCCCATCCTCCTCTATATAGTAATGTATTGGTGTGAGCCTTCAGCTCTGAGGAGTAGGAAATCTGGATTCAGATCCTCTTCATCTTAAAGACATGAAGATTCAGATCTCCCACTTGAGTGCCTTAAACCCTGGCTATGGGGAAGCAAAAGGTAATGAACTTCGTTCATTTTGTCAAAATAAATGCAAAAAAGAGAGCTAAGGCCAGAGAAAAAGAGGGAGATCTGGGCAATTTCCTGAAGGAAGGTAGTCCTGGACTTTTGATCTGTACTTTCAGATAACTATTCCTGTTTATTCTATCAAGAAGTCACTGAATAAAAAGAACTGAATTGAAAAAAACCCAAACCCTTTTCAGGGGCCTAAGTATTTTCGAATCTAACTATAGGTCCTTCCATTGCTAACTTTTATGGTGCTCTATCACTTCAATGCCCCTGCGGTGAATTCCTTTGTTTTACTGTAGCAAGCATGGTGGCCTGTTACTGTAACTTTCTTTCTGAGAACAGTGACATGACTGTAAGCTGTGTGTGTACATGCAGAATATGTGGCGCATGCTTTAGCCTCACTTCCCAGAGCAGAAGTATTATTCTTACTTTGGCTCACTTAGTAATTTCACTAATGCCTGGGAGAAGAATAATGGAAACCTGGAGATTTGGCTCATGAGATACAGCTGCTGTGTCGTGAGTAAAGCCCCCTTTGGAGATATCATTTGGGGCCAATTTCCATATTTTGTAGTCGGGCAAAACTCCCATTGACGTCAGTGGGAATTTTCCTTCCATAAAAAATGGGGGCTCAGGTTTGGCCCTGATTGTTTTGTCAGCTTGGACCACTTCAGATAATGCCATTATTCTAAACACCCATTAGTGGGCAGAACGCCTCTGTAATGTATTTAAGATATCCTCAGGTTGGCATAAAGAGGTAAAATATGGAAAAAGAAGTCATCAGCCAGCCTTTTTTTCAGTCTTCCCTAATGCATCTTGCATGAATTGTTGGACCTCCTCATATGCATAAAGATAGCAGGTATTTTGAATTTAATCTTTCAAAACTGCATTTTAAATCCGACATATGGTAATAGCTGGTAAGTAGAAATGTTAATAAAAATGCATTGCGTTCAGGGATATTCGTAAATGTGAACCACTTACTCCACCCCAAGCTTAGGAAATGTTATCCATTTTCACATAATTTTTTTAGCCAAAGTCTTTTAAGCATATAACTTTACAGCTTTCATAAAAAGGGCATAAAAATAAAAAATGTGTTTTGCAATGAATCTGCTACTGATATGAGTGTTCAATTAAATGGACCATGCAAGAAAAGAGGAAAGATTTGCTACTGGGGTATTGCCAATGATATCCTTTGACACTTCTATGGTCTCATGTGTTCCTGATCAAGCAGCACAGAGCACTGGAAAATCCCAAACCAATTAGCTTGAAACTAGAGCAGTCTGTATACATTTGATATGCAGTCAGAGGACTCTGACTTGAAATGACTGGCATTGAACTATGGCCTTTCTATTAACTTACCTTAAACCATTTTTGCCCTTTTGTTGACAAAGAAATTCGCCAACTCTATTTATACCCTGGAAAATTGCATGTTTCTGCTTAGACAACAGATTCAAACTGTGTTTTTACTAGTGGCAGCCATTTGGAATTTTTTCCTACCACATTGTATCCCATTTCACTTTAAATCTTCTCTTCTGGACACGTACAAGATTCATACTTCTGTAAAATCTAGTTACCAAATCTGGTAATTTATCATTGATATTACCCAGCAAAATATGTAACTGGTTCTAGTCCAGCTCTTAAATTTGTGCATTTTGTTCCCATCACATAAATTTCAGTTTTCCTGATGCAGTTTGGTGCAGTTCCCAGGGTAAGATACAGGCTGCCATACACGCTGTACTGCATGTGCAGAGACAAGAGCGTCAGCTGTGCTGTCCTGTCCTTTGTCTTCAACCCCAGCCCTCCCTCCTGTCCTGTGCAGCTGGTTTGAGGATAGATGCCTATGAAATAAGGACTGTTAGTCGATCCATCTGAGCCATTGTTTAAACCCTTAGTGGCTAGTGGTGCTGAGACTGTCACGGCTCACAGAATTGCCTCCCACCTTTGTGGTGCAGGTTCCCAGGAAGAATCAGGAAGGGAAGTTCCAGGGAAGAACAGACATCACTTCTGTCGGCAGAAAGCCTGCCTGCAATCTGACCTGGGAACCAATGTTGAGTTCCCATGGTTTCTCTACCTGTAATCTTTTGATTTTGGTGCAACCCCCTGAACACCAGAGAGTGAGAGAGCTGTTGGTTTGGGGAGACAACTCTTCTGCTGTCCAACCACTCATTCTGACTGGAGAAAGAAAAGGGTACATAAATATTTCCATCCTCTACTCTCTCACATGCTAATACACACAGAAAGATGTATTTAGAGCATAGTAGAAGCTCTTTAAGAAGTGTGAAAAACAGAATGCCCCAGAGAGTATTTTTCCTTGTGAAGCTAAAAAATGGAATTTCATAATGAATATATTTGCATTCTTGCTACCCACTGGCTTACCTTCCATAAAGCTGAAGCCTTCCTTTTCCAGTGCTACAAATCTGGCACCACTCATAATGATTAAATTTCCTTAAAGAAAAATAAGAAAGAGAGAAAAAGAATTATTTGTTGTGGCCAAGGAATGCACAAAATACTGGAAGAAGAATTTTATAACTGTTTAAAACAATATAACAGAGAGGTTATGCCAGTCTTCAGGATAAAAAAGTAGTCCCGTGAGGAATTCAGCTTCTTACTTGCTGTCTTATGTAATTTCATTCTCCTCTGTATAGATACTGTTTAGTTTTAAGTATAAAAGTAGTATCAGATTTATTTTTCATATGCAAGAAATCCCATTTCCATCAGTTCAAGATTAATCTGCTGTGATTGAATTTGTGTTCCTGGGCATAAAGAAAGATACTTAGATCATTTGTCAACTGACATGTAAAGGACCTCCCACTACCCTTCCAAACATGTCCAATTCAGATGCATCTTGGTCTTTGCTGAAAGAGAATGCAGTTCAAGATTGTGCTCTCTTCACGGCAACTCACTTAAGTTTCATTTTTGGCTGCACTGACCACTGCATCCTGAGCAGGCACAGGAACTCCCTGCTCTGCATGTGGACAGTTGACCCCTACAGTAGAGAAAATGGGACAGATGTCAATCTCAGGGACAAGTGCCATGGCAGACTTTGTGATTGCTAAAAATGTTTCCCTCTCAGAACAGGACCACCTTGTCTATACTCCTCTTGGGAAAAGTCTCTGCCCTGTGCTAACCCCTTAGCATTATCTGGGAGAGTATTAATTGTCTCATGTCAAAACTGGGAAGGATTCTAACAATTATATTTAACAGATCCTCCTGGGAAATTGTTCAAACTGATGTTCTGACTGTAATTGTTTTACTAGCATAAATGTAGTCCAAAACATCTCAAATCCACCCCATTAAACTTGTAACTCTAAGGAGTGCACTTGAACTGGTTTGCATGACAAGCACAAATAGTAGTGTGATACAAGTTCTCATTGGTCTTTCTGACTTAAACTGAAGTCTCACTCAATATTGCCCATTAGTGGTAATTTGGGAACAGAGGAAACATGGTGAAGACAAGTAAGAACAGCACTAAGAAATAAACTCAAGCCTTTGAAAATGTTGAATAAATGCATCTTTGTAGCTTTCAAAACAAATGATGGACATCTCTCTAGACTGCTGAAATAGTATTATCCCTCCTTTTTTTCCCATAACTTTATTCCTTTGTCTAACCAGGAATAATTCAGTGCAGCTGAAATTTGGGAGCTGAATTGAAATGCGACTGGGACTAATCCCAGTAAAGTTACTTGCCTCATGCCAGCTATTGACTTCGGTACAATGAGTAATTTTAATTGCATCATGAGTGTCCACAACACCTTCTTTTCAACAGACCTCTTGGGAAAGTGAAGGCTTCTTGTTGGGATAAATCCTTTTTACTTCTTTCTTTTTTACACTGTGTGTATGTTTTTCTGTGTAGAGAGGACTTATAAAGGACTTAATCATCCAGCTCCAGATGAAATTAACAGTAGTGTTCAGAACAAAGGAAGATGACTGGAAAACATGCAACTCTTTATAAATAATTTTCAGTCCCAGTGGGAAAATGAACAAATGTCATTAAAATCTAAAAGAAAACTAATTAAATTTTGCATATTGCTACATGGACACCTTCAGAAGTGCAAGCTTGGCATTCTCCCATTTTTTGAAACAAAGAGAAAATCCAAATTTATATTTGCAACTGTATTATTTTTTCTTAATTATTTCAGACCTTTCATCTATTGTACCATAAACTTTTTTACAGAGAAAAACAAACAATCCAATAATAAAATTTGTGTAATTTCATGCTTTAACTTCCTTTCTTGTGTAGTGGTCAAGAAGGGAATGTTTATTCTATTTTCATTACAGAGCATTTTGGCGAAAACTTAATTTTGGAATAACTTCCTTGGCATTTCACTTACCAGTATAAAGAAGAATGAAGAGGGGGAAAGAAGAACTTCCACCTGGAAACTTATTTGATGCTGCCATTATTCTGTGACAACCAGCAGCCATTCAAAATCTTCCTCAGTTACAAAAGAAAATTATAGTTGCATGTTAATATTTTAAAATTTCTTTTCTTTTCTTTTCTTTTCTTTTCTTTTCTTTTCTTTTCTTTTCTTTTCTTTTCTTTTCTTTTCTTTTCTTTTCTTTTCTCAGTATGGTTTGTTTACATGCAACTTCGAGGTAACAGTTCACAGTCATCCTAAGACATGTTGTTTGATGAGTCATCTAAAACTGCTCCCAATCTGCATGAGATATAGGCTTTAGGAACTGGAAAGAACTTCAGGAACTCACCTGTTCTGAAGATCTTTGCAGTATCAGGATCAAAGGAAAAGTGTTCCTGGAATTCTTCTCAGCAGAAGATAGTGTTTCAGGAAATCATCACTGGGTCAAAAACATGTATGGTACATTGATGTACAACATCCCTGAACAGCATGTCTGTATCACAATACATTCCACATTAGCCCAGTATAATGTGTGTGATGTATAGGATTGACTACGCCTCTGCACAGTTAAAATAGATTTATAGATCAGTGTTTTCCTTATATGTCAGCAGAGCTGCTGAAATAAAGTACCCCACAATATCAGGAAGTGGGAAAAAACTGGGAATGTGGTTGCATGTAAGGATAGAAACCCCTAGTAAACACTGCACTCTGAAACTGAAAGGCTGTGGAGCAGTTATTAAGCCCATTAAAGCTAACAGGAGCAGTTCTGACCACAAGAATTAGTGCAATTCACATCCAGACTTGGGTTCTCTGAACAAGTTCGCATAAAACAAGAGCAAACCTGAAACCTTGTAAAAAAACCCAAACTTGAACTGAACCAAGACTTTTCCTGAGGGTTGGAAAAAATTTGATTAATTGTTTAATTTTCATATTCCTCATCTTTTCCATTTTCAGCTGGGAGAAAAAGGGGATAAGAGAGCATTTTGTGGTATTTTTACTGGCCTGAGTGAAGCTGAGAGGTATTAGAGGTAATCTCATGAGAAAGTTTGACCTTGCAAGATTTCCGATTGATTTCCAAAGCCAAAAGATTCAGATACATTTGGATAGACTTTGAACAAACATCCAAACTTCAGCATGCCTGCCTGAAACGAAGATCCAAATGTTTTGATAGACCTCCTTTCTCCTCCTTGATGGGCACACATGTATATTGTGAGCGCATTTGCATGTGTTATTTGTGATACTTGGGAAAATACATGTGTATTCAAGTTCTTGTCAGAGGGATTTCAGGGTTGAAGTGCTAATTCATTACTCAAAATAAAAGTTGATATGAAACATAAGTGCTAAGTACTCCAGAAAGTACATTATGAAAAAATAGTTGAGCTATATGCAGTCTTCAGTCCCATTAGGAAGTGAGAAAGAGATGGAATGGAAAAAATTAACTTGTCAACATAGCCATATATAATTTTCAAAGAGCTCAATGGGAACACAAGATGTTGCACTGACCATTGAAATAAATCAAAAAGCTGTGAATTGTTTCAGAGATTTATTGATTTAATTGCCGATCATAACACAATGTGTTTGTTCTAAAGTAATCCTATAAAAAAGGAAAAACATGTATTTATGCAGCTCTTGAACTAAGAAGCAGATCCTTTGAAACCGGAGAATTATGGACAGCATGTAAATCTCTCATTTACGATGCAAAGCTTTCAAAAGCTTTCTATAGAGAAGTGCAGCATCAACAGAGCATGCTAAATTTTAGAGATTCCAACTGAGATCTTTTTGACCTCAGAGTAGCTGAAGATTTCTCTAGGAGGATCTTAGCCATCCCTGAAACCTGGAACAGGAACGGAGCACACTGACCAGGAAGATGATTTAGCATGGGAAAATCATTGGCGTTTTTCAGTTTTACATGCAGACAGCACCTAAAAATAACTACCCTGAAACACTTGTACCAAATGAGCAGGAGCCTGAAGAAAATTACCTGATACTCCTATCTAAATATTTTCCAGCATTTCAATATTTGAACACCCTGATCAGAAGAATTCTTTATAGTTAAGCACAAACTAAAGTCTCCTGAGGCAGTTCACAGGCTGAAGGTTAGTGTGAAAGTGCTCCCCTGGGACAGGTCTGCATAGATAGGGAAGCCAGGATACTAGAGGAGCATGGGAAACAGGAGCAAACAAACTGACATATGATTATGGATAGGGAGCAAAAAAGGCAAATACACACAATACAAGCAGGAGAAGTCACAATGATTAAATTCACTGTCTTATGATGGATCCTTTTGTTGAGGTCAGATTTTCCTTCTCAGGACATTCTGCTGAAAAACATTTGTTGGACTGAAGAACCTTTTTGGGGTTGTCCAAAGAACCCACAAGCCATGTGATAGATCTTTTTGCCATAACAGCACAACACAGTTTATACATTTATTTGAACAGTTCTTGTAATCCAGAAATTTCAAAGGTTTTGATTTTCAGGGACTTGGTTCATCCAAAAAGGCACCAGTATAAGCTTCTGTGTGTTCAATGTGAGCAATCAGGGTACAAGGCCCAGTGAAATGAAAAGTGAAGTAAGTGAATTCAACTTACTGTTTAAGAATAAAAAGTATCTCCTCCTATAAACAATTGAGAACACCACAAGGATTCACATCTATTTGACTTTTGGTCTGTGTTCTGCATTCAGGGAGATGAAATCAAACATAAATTATTGTGATTTCTTTGGGACAAAACTTAATTTTCCAGGCTGTCCACTGGCAAAATTAACCTCTAAACTAAATCTCTGGGATTTAATTTGGACTGGATTTTTGTTGGTTGTTAAGGAGTAAAGGTTAGTTACATCTAAAATAGTGTAACCTAGATCTCCCTCAGAGCTGGAATAAACAGAAATTTTAATGATCTATAAAGTTTTATGAGTGACTGAACTTTAGTCAACAGTGTTTCAGTGGGATTTCTAGAAACATCAAAAGACTAAAAAAATCCAAATATAACACCACTCCACTTTGGTGGCTAAGAGTTAATAAAGTTAAAACCTCTTCCAAACTCTGTCATTTAACTCCATATCATAACTCTTGTTACATTAAGGTTCATTGCCAAGAATTCATAGTAGTAGAAGCAGCAAATGAAAAATGGCCACAAAGACCACAGTTTTTTCAGGCAACACAGTCCAGGTACAAGGTTTTGGCTTCTGTGAAAGAAGGAGAGGTGACCAAAACTACTTGAGTGTAACAGCCTCCTGATATTCTGCAGTTATATAACAATGAGTATAGTCATTAATATCCATTTTAGCTGTCTCAAAGTCCTGAGCAATCCAATGCCATAACCTCTCCCAAAGTGCATCGTCAACAGCCCAAAGAGGTTCCCAAGACCTAAGCAAGCAGAATAATAATGATAGCTGAGAATAAACACCTTTGTTCAGTAAAATTAATCATTGCAATGCTAGAGTCTGTGACCAGGTCATTACCTTAAAGGCAGGTCTTGATGTGGCAGCTGAGCAACCCTACTAAAAAAGCTCATATGCAGAGGGCATGAAGCTGTTCTTTCCTAGCTCATAACTAGGCCAAGGGAGGAAGACCTTATGAGTGACAATCAGAGCTGGAAGTGGACAGCATGTCAAAGTGTAAGCAGGAATGGCTATAAGATACTGCCATTATCTAGGGCTCATGTTCACTAACTGGCAGGAGAAGAGATGAGAAAACAAAGAGATTATGTGTAAGACAGAGAAAACGGATGAAGCAGCAGAGGCTAACACAGCACTGACCCAGAAACTGAGCTTCCCTTGCTGGGAAGAGATGCAGATATAGGGAAAACCTTGCACTGTAGTTCAGTGCAGGCAGAGCTAACCACCCACACTCTCTGCTGCAGCCATTTGAGGCTTGAGGTCTCAAAAAGATATCTGCAGAGATGGAGGGAGGAGGCTGTCTAGTTTCTCTAAAGTTACTTATTTGTTACTGATTTCCATAGGTTAGGCATCTAAACTTTCAGTTAGGCACTTAATACCTTTCATGGACATGGCCCCCTATCCTTACAAAAATAAGATCCTTTGGATTCCTTATTAACAATTCCAAAGAGAGATTCCTCACAGTCACTGCTAACACTTCTAAAAGTAGTAAGGGCTCCCATGTGAGGTGCAGGTCGGAGGCAGGTAACAAAGGCTACAACTCTTCCCAGTGTCAGTTGTGGTGGATGATCTCAGTGCGAGTTAGGTGAAAGGATACGACAAGTACAAACTGAACAGAGTTTAGCTGGTGTGCTGAAATCACAGCCTTGCATTTGCTAGGCCAGTGCAGGAAGGGAGTTACAGAGTTTATTTCTTTGTCCCCAGATGGAGAAGCCTGCAGGGGAGGTGAAATTCAGTATTTTCCATAGTACTATTCCTTTCGCATAGGGGATGGGCAGATGAAAGCATAAAGGTGACTAAGGAAGAAGCAGAAGTGGTGATCAAGGCTGTCATCTTTGTCAGATCACAGGCAGAAGCTGGCAGTTTGATGGGCCAGTATATTTGACAGATAGGGTGAGGCTAAATGTGAAGGATCTTAAAGGCATAGGTAAGTTGGTGGTGTTCAAAAATGCAAAGCCACTGTAAGGACACAAGGGGAGTGGTGATGCAGCCAAAGCAATGAGCTGGGAACAGGGTTCTAATCCTGCTATTTTGGATGGAAGTGAAGGCAGCAGTATTGCTGGAACATGGCTGGAGACCAGATTATTACAGACAAAGTGCAAAAAGATGGGATGCTGCTATGAGACTGAGCTGGCTGCTGAAAGAAAGGGTGAATCTGTGAGCTATTGCGTAGGAGGAGGCAAGTTGACTTGGCTCATACACTGACTGAAAGAGGGAGCAGAATCTAAAATTTTCCCTGATCATGGGCTGGAGGAAGTATGAGATTAAGAGTGAAAAAATTAGGAAAAATTGACAGTAGATTTAGTTTTAGACATTAATGATTGTCAGAGATGTGGAAGTGAATTGTTAGAATGAGGACTACATAGAGGAAGAGAGAGATTTGAAGAGGTAAATTTTTAGGAGATGGGCACCTACAAATGGGATAGAGCTAAGACCTTTAAAGAAATCTTTCTGCCTCTCTTGAGTTTCTTCTCCTGTTGTCTAGGCAGCTGGAAAAGTCATGGGCATCACCAAATCTTGGATTACTAAAACCATAGTTTGCCTAATTTGGTTATGTTTTTCTCACTTCTACAACAGGTTGTGCATTGGTTGCATGGCCAATTGACTCAGCTGCAGATATTCCAGATACTGATGGGGGCTACTGGCAATAATGGTCTTAAGAGAGTTGTGGTTTTATGAAAAAGGACAATGCTTTCTGTGCAGGGATAAGACCCATCCCAAAAATGTGTCAATTTACTGGATGTAAAATGGGCCTGGTCTTTTATAGATTTTATATAAAATCAATTGACAGGGAAATACTCAATGGATATGTCATTATCGTCAAAACCACCGGCTTTGTGGGCAGGTTGGATTATGTCCCATCACCGTGCCATAGTTCAGTTTTTCTGTACTTCCTTTGTTGTCCTCCTCCTCAGTCATTCTTATTGATGGACATGGCACTCTCCTTGACAGTCTCAAGAGAAATGGGGCAGTAAGGGCTTCCGCGCTCTCTTTTGTTCACTCATTTAATCACTGAGTTGCAGACTTGGTGTCTGATGTGAGACATCAAGACGAGATGGCCTTCAAATTTGCTCCAGGACCCATCTTATGACAGGTTTTAACTCCACAAAAGAGTATCAACAACATTCTCATGGATTTTTTTCTGAGAAACCTCACAGAAACTATTTGAAGAGATAGTAGTAATTCTTTCTTCCTACAAAAAAAATTTCTTGACAATGTCTGAAAATCAGAGTGATGGCTGAAGTGCTGAGACTAATAAACAGAGCACCTTACTGACCTTTTTGTCTTAAGAGAAAAAGAAAAGCAGCAGGTCTTTGTATACCTGAAATAATTATTAACAGTTTTTATTAGGAAGAGACCAAACTTGTTCAGCTTCTTTTATAGTAAACATGTCTGGTGGGGTTGAGGGAGAGGAGGGAAAATCACACATACTTTTTATACAGTCTGGTTGGATAGCTGGCAAGTGCACCTGTAGGGCATATGTGAATGTATAAACCCACACATGTTCACTTAAAAGGACACCGTCAGCTTGCTCCAGAGTTTTTGTTTGCTCTTTAATCTGCATTAATACCCTCTTAGAAGCTTAAAACCCATTATTTATTTCCCTATTGATTTCCTTCTTCTCTTTCCCCTTGTCAAACCCTTTCTGTGTGTATTTGTTTTGCTTTGTTTTGAGTGGAGATAAAATTAACACAGCTGGTCTTATTTAACAACCCAAACAACTCCAATTTGTACCACAGTTTATCAGGGCAGTGAGAGCAAGGACAAGAGTGTTAGCAGACAGAATGCTGGGTGGGCACACCAGGGGAGTGCTGCTTCGTGGTGCTGTGCTTAGGCTGGCCTTTGAGAGGGCACCAAGGCAATGCAGTTCCTGTTTTGGTCACCTGGACCTGGGAAGGAGAACAGACACACAAAAGAGGTTCAGTTCCTTAAAAAATGTGATTAGCCACTCGCTGTTCCTTGAACAAAATGAATTAAAAAACAACAGTGGCCTTCGTCTTAGCCTGTGCAGTCGGGTTAACACCAATGCGGTTGTGCAAAGGGCTGTGGTGTAAGTGCTGCTAAGTTTGAGCACCTCTGTTTTCAGTTCTTTCTGCAGTTATGAGCATGGGTCTGTCTGCAGTGATGCAGAGCTCCATGAAGAGCCCTGAGGGCAGAGGTTGTCTGTATTTGCCATCAACTCGGGGTGCTGCAGGCAGCAGGCACACCACAAGAAGCAGCCAGTAAAAGTCCCCTGCTCCTTGTCCTCTCCGTATGTGAGGCAATAAGGGTGCAAAGAAGAGCTTGCCAGAAAAGCAGTGATGGCAGTGAGTCATTCAGACTACTGGGCTCTCCAGGTAGATTGAAGTGGGAAGAAAGAAAAAAGCAGAGAAGGAGGTAAAGGAGAGTTTTCTAGTCAATCCACTCTGCAATAGCCCTGTGCTGCAACCTACAGCTACCTTTGGAGACTCAGCTGTGGTCATTGCTCACTAGGGCATTGCCTGTAAGATCTGTTCCAGAACAGATTAGTTTAGCTGATGACTCTCATTTTGAGGTATTTGATCAAGTGAGGAGAGTGGCAAGAAATCAGCCTATGTTCAAGGCTCAAATAAGGTTTCTGTCTTCATCTTAGCAGCTTTGTCAAAATCCAGTAACTCCCCTTTAAAGTTCCTCGTGGATGAAAGGGTTTTGTGGTTCCACTAAATTTTCACTTGAAAGGGAGGAGCATTGCCTTTGACAGCTTGCTTAGCACTGAATGAAGGCAAGCAGCACTGGCACTGGCACTGTGCTGGTGTTCTCTGTGATGGTGTGTTTGGACCAGTTCGCAAATGAACCCTTGCAAGCAGAAAGTGCATGAAAGTCTAATTAAACAAAGGTCCTGGCTAAAACATCCGAAATGAGCTGTTCAAGAGATCCAAATCTGGTATTTCATCAATTTTTGAGAATTCAGAGGATTGTTGTCCTTCGGTACGTGACTCTCCAAAGCCTTTCATAAAAAGACCAGAATCTGATCTCAGCAATAGTTACAAAAGCAGAACAAAATAACAGGGTGAAAAGAGAGATTCACACCCAGTCTATTACTGGATTAAGTATTTTATGTTCCCACTCGGTTTTCAGCTTGCCCCATGATCAAAAAAACCAAACAGTCCGCTGATTGCACTAGCCCTTAAGCCATTCATTGATAACGTACGTTTTCCCGTTCCTTTCATCATTCATCCCTCCCACTGAAGGATAATACACAAAGACAAAGAAAACACTCTAAAATGCCGAAATGAAAAGCCATCCTTACACGGAGGTCAGATGTGGCTGTTTCCTCCTCTGATGAGTAGCTCCCAGCAGGGCTTTCCCACCGGGCTGGTGGAATGCCAGTTCAGGGCTTCCTTCTGCCATCTTCTGCCCCTTCGCAGTATTGCGAGCTGGGAACAAACGGCTCAGCCTCAGGCACAGGTCTTTGGTCTGTGGCAGCAGGACCTGGGATTTTGCTCAAGGTTAGATGTTATGACCATACTCACACATCAGGAAAAAGTCAAAAATAACCTGTTTACAATAGTAACTATGCTTTATTGGAGTGGTGCTCTAAAGTGCTTTTAGGCAAGCCTGTCTGACCATGTGCATTAAGAGAACAGCTTACAAATATAAAGAGAAAAAGTTTTTCCCTGAGGCTTTCTCACCTTGAGCTTGTGATGCTAGCTGTCCCCACTCCTGTCAAGGAAGGGGCTTCATCCACCCCAGTGAGGTAAGGTGCCCAGCATTTTTGCAAGACAAACAAGAGGGCATTCAAGGAAGAAAGCAAGAAACCATCTATTTTCACAGTGTTTGGTAGATGGCTGCGCACTCCTGTAGATGCTCAGACGTTTTGCTTCCTTGTAACAAAAATGGCCTTCTCCTGCCCCATTTTCTTTTAAACTTTCAAACTGAAGGATAGCATTCAGTGAGGGATAAGGCTGTACTTCCAACACTGCCCCCACCTCAGTACATGTTAGTCCCTGTCATAGCTGGGTGGGTTATGAATATTTGAAAATATTTTGCATAAATAAAAAGGGTATTTTTTAGTTTCTGCTCTATCCATCCACCCTACTGCCAGCTATCTCACAGCATCCAGGTTTTGCATTGGCATTCTGTCACATTTGTTTTCTTATCAGTTAGCAAGTAATGTTTTCACCTTTTGAGAAAACCTCAGCTACAAGCTATATTTACACATATATTCTGTGAGGCATCATGCTGCTGGCATTAAACAAAAATAAAAGTGACAACTACCAATTTGTGTTCCTGCTATTTGAGTCTAAAATACAGCACTACCTGAGAAGGAGGAGTTCAGTTATTTCCTGGTTTTTGTTGAGAAACCGAGTTTTAGTCTCTCATATGTTTTTCCTCATCTCATTTTGGCCCTGGATGTGTCTCTTTCTTGTCTCTTTACAAATATTGTCCCAGAAGTGTAAGGTTAAAACCCCATTCACCTCTGACTTGGAGTTATGGATGTGGAAGTCCATTCCCTGCCAAATTCTGTGAACAACTGCTTCTAAAAGCTCAAATGACGGCTTTTCTGGCAAAATGCTGCTTCTCATTTTCCTTCGTTACATTTTTGTCCTTCACAAAATAATTAATGCTTTCTGTTGTGCTTTCTCTTACCTTCAACCAATCTTTGTTTAATTTTTGACTTTGTAAATTTGTTTTGGAATAGAAAGGTCTTTCTCTTAGCTCTTTCTAACAACCTTATGTACTACATTTTATGAATGGTTGTGACTTTTACAGACTACAGCTTATTTGTGTGTGATTTTGCAGTGCTAAGGTTTTCAATAAAATTCTTCTCACCACAGATGTTTAGCTAAGTGAAAAGTTGACCTTTTTTTCCAGTTCTGCTTGGGGTTACTTTCATGTGTTGTTAAGCACATCTAATTAACATTGGCACATTAATTTTGTCACAAGCGTGGAGACAATAAAAGCTAAGTAAACCTTGATTAAGATCTCAAAATACAGAGAGGTTTTGGGGTTTTTTTTTTTGTGGTTGTACTGTAATTTATTTTAAC
Source organism: Machaerirhynchus nigripectus (assembly GCA_013397975.1). Lineage (NCBI taxonomy): Eukaryota > Metazoa > Chordata > Aves > Passeriformes > Dicruridae > Machaerirhynchus > Machaerirhynchus nigripectus. The sequence goes on from VZRQ01000586.1 coordinate 4,035,911, forward strand.
AGAAAACAATTTACTTGACCAAATCTTTCTGGGCATTCTTAACCTGTAAAGTTTGTTTCCTTGCTGATGAATACAAATATTTACTATATCCATTATTTTCTTCTTTTTGTCTTTTTCTTTTTTTTTTTTTTTTTTTTTTTTTTTTGTGGTTAGGGGCAGTCTCTGTACAGTTCTGAGCAAGACGTAGGGTTTATTGTACCTGGCTGCCCAAACAGCCCAGGTGTCAATGAACCTTTCCAAGCAAAGCTCTACATACAGAGCTGAGAGTTAAGCAGGGCTCTGACAGAGCACAGGTCCAGAACATTTGCAGGGCCAAAGTCTGAAGTAATGAAAAGACACAAGTAAAATTATGCTATTTACATGCTGAAGAACAAGATATATTCAACAGACAAAAAGCTTCCAAGAAACTAATTAAAAGGTGCAAAGCATTACGAAAAAGTTACGTTTAGTTTACAAGTTCTGGAACAATACTATCTTCCTAAATTTGCTAAAAGATGCAGAATCAGTTTCACTCTAGTAAAGAAGCTGAGCATACGCTGAAAAAAAAGAGTTTAGTAGAAGAACATTTTGTTTGCTGCACTGTACCTTTTCCTTCCTGTTTCATCAGCAAATGTCTGCGTTACAGTACACACCATATTTTAATTTAAACTGTAATGTGCCAGGCGCCAACGGTTACACATCAACACACACAAGTTCTTATCATCCCTCAAGGTGTGTTAGTAGATAATGTGTGATGTATATGGGAGTGAAGTCTCCATCATTACATGAGTTTCACATACCCATTATTGTTATCCACAAAAATTATTTATTAACAGAATAAGGGAGGAGAAAGACTGGGTGCAGTTTCAAACTAGGATTTCTTTTGCTTAACTTCGATTACATGACTCACAAACTGAGGGGTGTGAACGTGTATCTAAAGCTGTGTTTAATTTGTCTGTCTCTGTTCTCGGTCGCTAATAGTTTACTGTGTAGCACAGTCCATGTACAGCCCCCATCTCTCTTAATTTCCCTTGCCCTAAGCCCACAGTAAGTAGCCCACAGTAGTCTTCCTTCTCCTGATATCCCCAGTATTTCCCTGTCACTGACTCTTTGCCCTGTTCTCTCCCCTACTCCTGATGCTAGAGCTGAGCATTTGGTTTGGAGAAGTGTCGGGATTGCAAAAGCCTGCTTTGAGTGCAGCAGTCAGGCTCGGTATTGCTTGGCCGTGCCCCAAAAGACTTTCTGTAACCAGAGCTGGAGCCAAAGTAGTTATACCAATTTGGCAAATGTAGAGGATTCCTCTGTGCACCAAGTACACTGGGATTGCTCTTTAACTGCCTTTAAGTTTTCTCATGAAATCTGCAGTGACGCCCAAACAAGCCTAATGTGGTTAAGAACTCAGTCCAATGATCTCACATCCTCCACTGCAGTTGAAGGCTCATAAACACATTTTGTCTATATTGGTATGTTGTCATAATTTGGGAGACACATTGCCTGGAAACACAATAGTTGGTTATGAAAGTCTAGTTTGATGCTGAGAGATCACAGCCAGATGTTACATTCCAGTAATCAAAAATGAGTTATTGCAGGAACAAATAAAAAGTAGCAAAATGCTGATTTTATATAGCTCTTTTTCTTTCTTTCTTAAAAACCATTATTTATTTTTGCCTTTAAAAGCAGGGACTATTCGGAGGAGACAGTGGTGGCTAGGAGACTACTAGTAGAAGAAATCCAAAGACCTATAGAATAAGTAGAGCTATTTAGGGAAGAGACTTCGTTTAATTCATTAATTTAGGATGTATATCTGATTACAGAATGTATATCTGATTACATGCATTAAGCATAACAAAGCTCCAAGAAATGATCTATGGTCTGTTCAATCAACTGGTGCAGGAGTACGGATGGATATTAGAAGATATGGAAGATAAAATGTTTCACAGAAAATTCAGAATTTGCAGATACCTGCTGCATTAGGCAATCTCAAGGCTGTTCTTCCAGATAGGTTGCAGAATAAATGCAGAAATGCAAGAGCTCTTTTCTATCCCATCTCAATAAAGCATGTAATGGGATGCCACGCAGGGGAATATCTGCTAAACCAGTGAAGATGGAGATCAAGAGAAGCACTATGGTGGGTAACGAGATGCTTAAAATAGAGATGTAATCAGATAGTGCTGAAAAGGAAGATGCTGTCATTGAAGCAAATTAGTTTATAGAGGAGCAGAGCAGATGCAGCAAAGGAGCAGACCTGGGATCTTTATTTTTTGATATTTTTCCTGTAGTGTGGAGAATGAGAGAACCTGATGGGAAATGACAGCGACACAAAAGGTTGAGAGGTGATCAAGATATGAACAATCAAGATACAGTGAAAAAGCTGAATGGCCTGAGGCCTGCAGGATTAGAATGGGATGAATTGCTGCAAAATACAATGTCAGGTATTTGGCTTGGACAGTGATCAGAAAAAACCTTGTGTCATAAATCAGAAACCAATCTGTTAAAATCTGAGGATGGGAACTTGGGCATATTATTTACCAGGGTAAGTGTGTACTATTGCTGTGATACAGACAAGAAAGACAGCTCTGGTCAGGAGAGCAATCACATATAGAAAGAGGGATGGCTATTGCTATTTTTCAGACCTCATCTGGAGTTCCATATCCTTTGTGGAAATCCCTTATTCAGGAAAGATGAACTCAAATGGATGTGATGCAGAGAGATTAGGTAAGGTTCAGCATCTTGTGAGGAGAAACTAGGAGAATGTGGCATCTTTTGGACAAAGCAGTCTTTCAGTTCATAAAGGTGTTACAGAAAGAAAATAAATATTTAGGCTAAAAGATGTAGTTGTAAGAAAAAACAGAAATCAAGTATATAAATGTAAACTGGCCATTCAAACTGCAAGTTTAGAATGGAAATTAGAAGAACGTTCCTAACCAGAATAGCAACAGGAGCAGAGGAAGTGTAGAAAACAAACTGCTAAAATGGAATCTAATAAGAAAGGATATAATGATACCTGCACTAGCAAGAGAACACTTTATGTGACTCAAGACTACTCACTGAGCTCAAAGGCCAATTTCTTAAATTAAAAACTGTATTTTTATAGGTCATGAAATCATCATAGTTGTGGCAGTGAAGTACAATCTAGCTAAATGAGACTGGATTCATATGTTCAGGTGAGGAGAGAGCATTAAGATCATCTATTCTGAAATTTAATGTAATCCAGCCCATAGAAACCTACTCATTCATTTTTGCTCCAGGCTCAATGCCTCTCCTTGATCTATAGCACATCTTTTCAGACAGGTATTCAGATTTAATTTAAGTGCTTCAAATAAGGTAGAATCCACCACATTTAACAGCAACCTCTATTGAAACTGCAATCCGGGTAGTTTGAGAGAAGAGCTTTTGATCTTCATTATTTTTTTTTCTTTTTTGCCATCGTTGACAGGCTTTATGAGGAAATACATCGGATGGATTGTGGAAGATATTAGAAATTCCTACATCTATTCTGATCTGATATACTCCTTTTCAATATTTTCAGGAGTTAATGGCCTGTGGTATGTTTCTTCTGCTACTAAGACCAATTTTAACGTCAGTGAAGTTATTACCATTTATACCAGGTAAAAAAATGATCCTTTACGCACATGATTAACAGAGTTCCTGGGACAAGTAAATAGTTTCTAAGTAATCCAAAGGGATGGAAAATATCTTATCTATAAGCTATCTATCTTATATTCATATATTATATATAGCTATAGCTATATATCTATATATCTTATCTCTGAGTAAAGCCAGCAGACTTTGGTTTATGGTATGATTTGTGTAATGTACAACATTTAAATTCTTGCACAGATAGAAAGCTTTTAGGGTAATACCTATTTCCTTTAATGTCAGCTTCTTAAATTTGGCATATAATCTGAGATAACCCTTTAAACTCAGTCTAAAGAATTTATCTTTAAAAAAAAATATTCTTGCCAACAGTAAGCCATCTCACCTGTTTTATATACTTAGGATGGATCACCTTCGGGTTAGAAAACTAACTTTTAAGTGGCTGCCATTAAATGAAAGGGGTCATATTTAAAAAGTATGGAAAAGAAATATCCTTGTATCAGGGTGTTCTGGGTGGCTGTCACAGAACAAATTTGGAGTAGGGCAGCAGTAAGACTAAACCAACACAGCAGTACTCAGATGCAAACAGACATCTGATTTCTCTGTGACTGGGTGAAAGGACAGGAGAAAAAGCCTTTCAGATCTGTGAATAAATTTGACTCATGAAGAACTGTGCACCTCAAAACCCAGGAATGGAGGTAAATCCAAGCACAGTTAAATAGTGATTAGAATCATGGTCATTCTTCTCTTGCAACATTTCTGTTTGGTTGTAGTATTTCCCTGACACCTGATCTAGAGGTCTCGGGCACCCTGGAGCACAGTCCTGTGCACCCAGCAGGGTGTGCCCTGGAGGATGCTCACACTATGGCCGACATCTTTAGCAACAAGCTTATTATGTGCAGAACTGTGATTATGCCTTATTTTTGGTACCCTACTTTTAGTGCCTTACTTTTAGTAGAGAACACTCTTTCAAAAGAAAAATTGCTTTGATGCCAGATTTTGAACTAAAACCAAAATCGAAATCCTTGCCTAAGTGTCCTTTCTTTTCAGGTATTTTCAGCACACTATTGAGTGTGTCTTTTGTAAGGATAGTTTGAATATGATTAATCTGTACGATGGTGCTATGAAAAGAAAGACATTGTGTCCAAACTGTGCTCTTAGCTACAGCAGTCAGCACAGACATCTGGAGGTCAAGTATTTTTAGAGGTCTGACTTGGATTAGAGTCTGACCCCCATGCACATGAATCATCACAAGGATGAATGAAGTGTATAAAGTGTATGTGCTTGTTAATCTCATCTGTGGACACGACAAAGGAAGAAATTCTTCACTTTGAGAGAGTAAATGGTTTAGCAAAGAGAAGACACAAAGCCTAGCTTTAAGCTGATGGGAAGCCTGCAGCTTAATGGAAGAGTGTCTTTTACTATCTTAACTGCAGCAATTGTGTTCCAAGGAGGTATGACATGAAAACGATCCTGTTTGACTTTTAGTTGTGAAGTTTTGTCCCTTTCCTTTCGGTATTCTCACCTCTGTTTTAAACGTTGTCTATGAAAAAGATTCTATTTTAAATTAAAAGTAAATTTTCATCATTTGCATTTCTTATAGCTCACACTTGCTCTAAGTTCCTCTGGCTCATGCCATGTACATAAACATGGTTGCTCAAGATTTGGCTTTAGCCGAGTACCTTCAAAGGGGGAAGTAGTTCTCATAGCAACTCAGATAATGTAAAATAAGGAGTATACAAATTGAATTTTGGCTTTTGTTGCATTAGCTCTCTAACTGACAGAGAGGTCTCTGCCATTCCACCATCCACCCAGGACAGATACTCTGCGGCAGAGTAGTTCCCTAAAGCTTGTCTTGCCTGGCCCTGCAGAAGAGGATTTTAAATTTTCAGAGTCAGCTCTAAAACCAACTGTGTGCAGAGCTTTGAATCCTTCATGGATAGCTTCAATCAAAGGCTTGTCTTCAGAAGCTCCTCCCTTGTGGTATCGTAGTGTTTGTCATAGAATGAGTCAAGGGGATCAGAGAGCAAGTGAGGAAGCACATCATGACCTACAAAAGCCTGAGCTGGTCTCTAAGAACTTCTACAGATTACAAAAGCCCCAGAATTATTCCAGCATGTATTTTTTTTTTCCTGTCTCAGTAAAGGAAGGTCTTGGACACCACTTGTAGCACTGAAGAGACTCATCTTTATCCAACAGCCAGGACTATCCCAGTTCCATGTGTTTGTCTGATCAGAGGGAGGTAATCCCAGACAATTTACGAAAGGTGAAAAAAAGAGGAACTATTTTTACAGTAGTGGTTAACATTTGAAGCTTAGCGCTGGATGGTTCTGAGATTCCTTTGAAAGGAAAGTTCAGCACTCTCAGCTCTGATTGCAGGTTTGAGAGGCCAACAGTCCCTCAGCATGGGCTTCTTAGCTTTTCTGAGGAGGAACAGGCTCTTTACAGCAACTTTCTTCAATGGCTTCAGAAGGAAATTAGTTTTTAGTGCAAATGTAAATTGCACATGTGCGAGTTATAATTCTGGATCGTTGCCAGTAGGTAAAATCTCTAACTCTGCTATTTGGTAGTTACTATGAAGTTTTCAGTAATACTCTTCAGTTCTCTTCCTGTCCTTTCAGCTACAGAAAAAACATTTGGAAAGAAAAGAGTCTTTTTATGTATAGAGGGGATAAATGAATAGCACTTGAGGGACAAAGATGAATGGAAATTGAAATAGGAGTTTTTTCAACAAATGTTTATAGTCTGCAAATGATAGAATTTTCATGTTCAAGTTTTGTAAAAAACAGCACTCAGGGGTAGAAATGAGAGTTTTGTGTGTGAGGGGATTAAACTGAAAAAGCAATACAACTGTTTGAATCAGAAAAGACCCCAGTGCCCACAAAGTGCTGCGGAGAAGAGGAGTTTAATGTCAGTGGGATTGTGAAGGTCAGTGAGCAGATGAGGGCTGATGGAAACTCCTCTTTGTACTGTGAAAAGACCATACACATCTGGTAGAATACTCCCAGAGGATCTGTGAGTTCCAGGGGGTTGTGAAGCCCGTAGCTCACTTGCTGTGCTGTGTTATTTTGATAGCATCATTTTGACTACAGCAACCATAGAAAAAAAAAGAAGCTCCCATTCAACTTTCAGAGCACTGATTTTTTTCCTCAAATGAAACTTAAGGAATTAATAATGTTGAAAAATAAAGCTTGCTTACTTGTATTAGTTTTAAATTTTTAAGTGCTTAGTATTTACTTACTTTGCCAAACAGAGGTAAGCCTCACTGAAAGAGGGGATTGAGTGTCATATCATCCTGAAATAGAAGAAATACACTTGTCAAAATAAATATCAAACCTGCATTTTTCGAGCAAAATTTCATGGCAGATGTTATGGACTTCCTGTGTACTAATTCTAAACATAACTGGTGACTGCATTGCCTGCCTGCCTGTATTATGTAGAATTTTCATATAAAGCATTAAGAAAGCACCTTTATAGGGAATAATATAATTATAGTTGCATAACTCATGTCTATAAAACAACAGAATGACCTTGTTCTCGTTTTCTAACCAGTAAGTATCTGGTTTTGGATCACAAAATGACTGTATACCTGTCTGGGCCTCATATCATTGGGACACTTCCCACCCATGGCTGGAGGGCAGCAGGAAAAATTAAGAGAGAAAGTTTCACATTTGTCTAACAGGTTTATTCTTGGAAAAAATATGGCAGGAGAATGGTTAGATATTTTATTTCAAATTTGCACTCACAGTGACTTGCCTTATAAACTTCTTTTGCTTTACAAAGGCGTAAACAAAATTGGAATTATTTCCTGGTGTTTAGACCTGAATATGAAATATGCATGTCTTCTCCAGGAAAAACATTCCTAGATCAGCTCCCCCTGGCTTGAAAAAGAAGGGAATATTCTAAAGATGCACGTAGAACCTTTTGATTCTTCATAGACACAGGCTGTTCTCTGCATTTTTAAGGCATCTTTCTTCATAGCAATCTGCACATTATGACACAAACAACTTCAAGATATGCTGAAAATGCCAGGGGTCAAAAATACCACCCCTTATGTTAGTCACAGCTCCTGTACATGGAGCCCTGCCTATGTAATACAAACCTACAAGAAACCTTTTCAGTATGGTTTCTTTAGCAAGCATTTTTTTTTTGACAAAGTTAGACTTAATAATATACTTACAGGCTAGATAGTGAAGTTCCTTACTGACACTGATTATCATGTTAATCCGTGATGAATTAAATTTGGAACCACCAAAAGACTTTAAACTTGGAGACATATAGTTTAAATGAATCCTGACCAGGTGCTGGGAAATAGGAAATCCCTGACATAAATTCTGACATAAAAGAAGAGATTAGTCCACAAAGTACAAAAATGAGCTAAATTATGTAAAGTAGCCAAGAAAGCCAGCAGTAAACAAGAAGGTCTAGAGAGGTGTGGAGGGTGTAAAGAGAAATATGTGGATTAGGTATGTGAGTTTATTCATACTTAAGGACTTATTTTATTTTAATACTAGCCAAATATCACTCAAAGCTTAAAGATATGTATTTCAGAGAGTTTTCAGATGAAAGGCTCAGAAAAAAAACGGTTTTGGATGGGAAGAGAAGGCTGCACCCTTTGGGAGGGAGAGCGGATCACAGGCTGCTTGAGGTTTGTTTTTTGGAAGAGTTGTTACTTTAGGGGAAGTGAGAATGTTTGAGACACTAGACCTTGCTAAAACAGGAACATATGAGTGTTGTTGGCACCAGGCCATGGAGCGCCTGGGTAGGAGTTTAGCACAGAGCTGGATGGGGCTTTTCTGATGAAACTTTTGTCAGAATAGGAACTTTTTGTGAAGACATATCCCCATTTAAACTCTCTCCCTGGGGACAAGATTTACATGGCTAATGTGAAAAGTGTGGTCAGAGGGAAGGTATGACACACCTCCGACCAGCACCCTGATGGCCAACAAACTCACCTGGTCAGCAGAAATGCCTGTGCCCTCTGAGGGCCTGTTTTGGTACAAGGGATATTATACATCCACACTGCCTTTCTCTAGGCCTCTGAGGAGAGGAGAGCACCAGGGTAACCCAGCTATATATTTCCCAGTATTTATATTTATATGCATATATTATATAGATATTATATTATAATATATATTATAATATATATTATATAATATTTATTATATATATTATATAAAAATATATAAATATGTATTTATATTTCAACAGTCCCATATTCCAGTTTTTATGCCCCAGCTCTGGGGCTGGCAAGGCACACAATAGGATTTGCCTGCTTCTGTGTGTATGGACATGTCCTGGGCATCCAGGTTTGTTTTGGTGATCAGGCTACTGCCTCTTGCGAGCTGGGTTGTTTACCAACTCAGTTTGGGCTATATCTTTTATATGAAGTGTTTGCGTATCTCTTGGCTGGAGTGCAGGAGAACAGAGTCATTATGAAAGAAGTGTTTACATTGCTAATGGCTACAAGCACCTGTTATTTAAGAATGAAAGTAAAAGCCCTAACGGGCAAGAAATCAGCTCCCAGTAGGACACTAACTGGAGCCCAGTTCACTCTTGTAGCCCATAGGAAATAGAGAGGCTTCGGATCCTGTTCTGAGACACAACTCTGCTCATCATTGTAACAGTTCAGGGTGTGATAGAACAGAGGACAAGAAAGGAAGAAAGTCAGTAACAGTATTTGGCAGAGGTCACACCAGACAGCTTTCTGGGTGGATTATAGCTTGTTCTGAGCTGTAACTGGGGTGGGGCTGGGGTCAGAGTACTGCTGAGCTGTAGTCAATCAGTGGCTCTGAAAGAATGGGCTTGCAGCTTTGGGCTACACATCTTGCTACAGCAGCTACACAGCTTTGGGTCAGGGCAAATCCATCTCATGGCAAAACCTCTGCAGACATATCCTCATTTCCTGTTGTCTTTTTTCCCCACTTTTTGCATCACTTTAGCAGAACAAAGAAGTTCTGTAAGCGAAAAACACACACTCTTCCTTTAGAGCACTTTAAGAGCAAAAAATGTCTGCTGTGGAACAGAGATGCTGTCCCATTGAGGAAACTCCGGTGTGGAATCCATCTCAAATGTCTTCAGATTCATGGACTCACTTTTTGGTCAGTGGCAAGAAACAGGCAGTTCAAGGGCACAGTTCACCTGTCCTGTTTTCAGGCCTATTTTAGTATACCTTAATTACTCCTTAGCAGTCTCCATTCCTTGGAAGAAGCTGTGAAGGCACGCTAGACAGCTGATACAGCCACCCATATACATGCCTAACACTGGTTGAAAACACTCCTACTGCTTTTCATGTGGTCAGTTGCAGTATCAGCCTTGGACTCAACCATAGCTATCCAAACCCTGTGAGGCATGGAAGTTTCCAAAAAAGTTTCGGTGGTCATAGCATTGTAAATCACAAATCAGCTAGCCAAAATCATGAAAATGGATTAAGACGCATGATTAAATGCAATACTGCTGTCTTCTTTCTTCTACTTTTTGTTCAGCCTTTGAAGTTTTGGGGCATATTTTTGTCATGTTTTCCACTGTTATCCTTCATCTCAAGGCCTAAATCAAAGAATAGTTTAAAACGATGGCAGGGAGTTTTGTAATTCTTTGACTGTGGGATTTGAGTATAAACTCAGCTGTCATGGCAGTGCCACATATCAAAAATAAGATGTTAGGACACTGTAGTATTTTGCTAAGAATCAGACATAGGAGTATTCTTCAGTTTTACAACTGAAGTATTACAAGCTTTTATAATACTGCAATAAGATCTAATTGCTAAGGGTGTAGCTCAAAACTTGAGTTGCAGTAGACTAAGGACAAGCTTAGTCAGACCTTGCGTCGCAAGTACAGTCAAGGACAAGAACAGATACTAAAATTCTGCGCTGGTTTGAAAGTGTTTGTCCTACTGTTTGCACTGCAAACATGCCTCCGTTAGGCAGCACACCCCTTTTAGGTGAGGGTTGAAATGCTGACAAGGCTAATGGCACTCAACATTTGCTTCACCTGGCATTATGGGTAAGCAACATACTGTGAAAGCATGAAAAAGCTCTTATAATTTGCACTTCTGTTTAGACAGGAGTTTAATCAGGAAATGCAGAAACTCATACTGAGTAGAGACCTCAGAGCAACAAGTGAGTTTGCAAGAGGTGAAGTATGCCTTTGGCTGAAAGACAAATGCAGTGACAGCCTGAAATCCATCTCTGCACACCTTGTATAAGCTGACTACTGATTCAGCAGACCCTGAGATCCCTTTGAAGCTTCAAGCTCCACTCTGAATATAGTTCTTACCCATCTTCTCTGTTGTGCATTTATCACTGAACTGTGCAGAAATTCTGATATGCAGAAACCCTTTTATTCTCCACTATTCACACCAAACCATTCAAGGACTTCACTGCTATCCAGGACAAACCAATTTTTCAAGTCTGAACCTGAATGTATGACTAACTATGCAGTGAATCATCTGATATGGGGCTTTGGTCACAGCCTGACCTTGTGGAGGCACCTCACAAGAGAAAAGGGAGGTTGTAAAATAAGATGAAAAAGAATGAGTCAGAGTGAAGAAGGCTCAGAGAGGAAGGAAGATAAAAACATTGTGAAACCAACCATAGCTGCTTGGGATGAGTCAAATGGGAGACGCTTTGGTTCATCCGATGTCATCCTGAGTTTTGCAGTCTTTTGATGTTTTCATTCCTGTAATAGAGTTTCTCACGGATTTTCTGTAAACATAGGGCATGTTTACCTACCGGTCTCTAGTGTTTCCATTCCTTTTTGTAAGGCGGAGAAATATGATAGACTTTTGGTCTGACCAGTGTCATTGAGAGGTGGTAACCCCATCCTCCAATCCATGGTTGTCTCTAAAAAGATATATAACTGACTGAATAAAGAAGCCAGGCCCCTTTTTTGCCTTTTTGCTCCTTCTTTGGCCCTTCTTTGGCCCTCTCTTTCGGCCCTGGCTCCTATCCTGACAGAACGGTGTCTGTGTGGTTCTTTCGTGTGTGAGTACGACAATCCAGGTTCATTACAGACGTACTGGCTTATTCTCTTTTTGCAAAACTATGCCTCTCTCTTTTCAGTTTCTTCTGTGAGCATGTTGTCAGTGCTCCCCTGTTGTGGAGGGAGCTGTGTGTGTTGCATCAGAGGCTCCCGCCCTGTGCTGCACCCAGGCTCTGCACTAAGAACCCTCCTTGTGTAATCTGTAGAGGAGCAGTAAGTCAACGGGTGTTCACAAATTCTTTGCTGGGAAAGGTTTTTGAGCAGTTTGTGCCACAGGCTTTGTTATTGGTAGGGTATAGCTGATTATCTAAACAATTAGTGGAGGGGTAGTGGAAGCAATTTCATATGCAGACAAATAGCAGTAAAATTTCTCATGCCTTTCCTGTGATTTATAAGCCTCTGCAATTATCTGCATGACCTTCGTACTTTTAGGTACAACTAAGAATGTAATCTGTGCCACAACTGTAGCCTTTCCCTTCTCCAAGGCATAAAATAGCTCTCTGTAGCCAGGAAATAAGAAATAGGCAATCAAATGGAAGATTTAAGCTGAAAATCTGTCACTTATTGTGAACTGCTTGTTTGCTTCTAAACTTAGGTGGCATATTTTTATTTTAGGTACCATTAAATATAGAAATGAAACGTGGGAATTGTAGCAAAGTCAGATAGATACTGAATTTCTGTTCAGCAGCTCTAATTTAGCGTGTTGTAAACTGGGATCTTACCAGAACTTGCCTATATTCTTAAAAAAGAATTCTTATTATTTATTCTTTAAAAAAAAACCCCAAACCAAAGTTTATTAAAAAAAACCAAACCCCAAAAAACCCCCTAAAAATCCCAAAAACCCCAACCCGTGCCAAGAAACCTCCCCAAAACCCACCAAAACCAAAACCAAGAAACAGCAGAAGGTCTGGGCGTTTCCATGGGAAAGGTCCTTGCACACTGTCCTTTTTTGAAGAGCCAGTGGGGATGTCCATGCTTGCCTCCTGTATTATTATTGCCCCAGCACATTTTCCCTCAGACATCTCTGACTGAATGCCTGGGCTGCAGCTGCTAGTCAACAGTGCTACAGCTCAAGCCTTCCTTCATCAGTATCTACTCTGTGTTAAGATTTGCAGCAGTGTAGTTTGTGGTCCACAATGTCATTTCTGAACTCCACTTAAAATAAACTTATTTTACTGCAATTGTACGGTCTGATTGCAGACTTATCTTTTCAAATCCTGTATCATCTGTGATTCCCTTACGACCTGTCATGGTCCTTTTCATACATTTTTATATAGCTGTTTAAACTTTTCTCATGATTCATCTGTGGCTATGGCATCCTTCCATAAAGACATCCACATTTCTCAATTTACTTATTTGTGGAGAGTGTTAGATCTAAACCATACCACACAGTTGTTTCTCCCAATCCTTACAAAATCTGTATTTCATGAGTGCAATTATTTTTAGGAACATTCTCAGATTTAGGGTGAACACTTGAAATAAGGTAGTCAGACAGTTAATTAGAGAGTTATAACGAAGAGTATTACTCCAGAAAGGAGCACAGAAAGTCAGAGGCAGGTATAGATCCACTACTGAAAATGGGAAAACTAGTTAAGAGAGCAGCTGGAGGGAGTTGTTTAAATGTAGAGTACTGGTGATTTTTTTGGTGAATCCTACAAAAGCCAGATTCTAAGTTACATCTTTTTGTCACAATCTATAGGTGTGTTATATACTAACACTTCCCATTTTTTTTCAAATACAGAGAGCAGAACTGAGGAACAGCAATTGACATTGAAGACTGAAAACTGTGTTTGGGCCAAGTGGAATTCATAAATCAGTTCAGATCATTGTGCCCTCAATCTCTCACACTGTGTCCACCTCCTAAACCTTCTTTTTTTAATGATGAACTCAGAGAAACATGTGTCTGACCCTCATTCCTACAAGCACTGCTCTATGGGGCTTCTTCAGAAAATAGGCTGATAGAAAAAAAACAACAAAAATACCTTTATTTTTCCCTCAGGATTCCTAGTTGGAGGGACACAGAAGAAAACAAGACAAAACCCAAACCCAATGAAATAGGCTATTGCCTTGCCTTCTAGAATGAGTCTAGCTCCTATTGCTGAGAGGTACCCTGCTCTAATGCCAGAACTAGGATTACCATGCTGGGGTTCAAAACACTTCTAGAAACCTGCATGGTAGGAAGTTTTGTGCACCACAATGGTCAGGTTCCTGGGGTCTTGACTTGGTGAGGAAGAGGAAAAGGATCTGAAGTCAGAGGCAGAAAATGTTGGCAGATTCCTTACCCCTCCTCTGCTAGGATAAAGCAGATCCATCCCCTCGTGCCGGTTGAACATCTGAAGTGGAAGTGTGAACACAACTGAATGAATGCTGGCAGTGAACACAAGGCAGTGAAAGAGTAAGCCCTACAACATAAAGAAATGCAATAGTTTCAACCTCCTCTTAAAAGCAGGTGTGTAAAGTTTTTATGATCTCTTGTTGAAACGGTAACTTTTGCTTCATTATTTACTTTTGAGGCGTAGGACAAGTAATAGGATTATTACAGAGAAGTACAAATCACAAGACACAGTAAAAGCCTGTGGTGATAACAACTGGTAGTGCTTCCCCAATGCTTGGTTAATATTTACCTGTGGTAAAGCAACTATTTAAGCAATTGTGGATGACTTGGTCAGAATTTTTGCTTTCAGTAGCAGAGCACAGTGTATTTGACATGGTTTGAGAGGTTTTCTGAAGACACAAGAACAACTTTTACATCAAGGTCAAACCCTTACGAAAGCTTCTTTTGCAGCACTCGTTTTTGTCTCAGCTTGTTGAAAATGGCGGGTGTAAGCAGCTGCATGAAGTACTCCATGTTCATCTTCAACTTTTTTTTTTGGGTAAGTTAGTGTTTAAACTGTTATTAGTGATGTATGAAATGTGTTCCCCATTATCTGAATGCTGTAGTTAAAGGAATTGTAAAGGAAATAGAGCATAAGTGGAACCAGAGTAGGATTCTAAATCAGGGAGGGGAGAATTTATTTAACTTTTGCCCTTCCCTTTGTCTTTTTTCATCTAAACACCTTTCCCTCTGCATTCAGAAGGAGACAAGCCACAAGTCTGTCTCCCTGCTCATCTTGTGCCCCTCATGTCAAGGGACATCACTCATCTGAGTCAGAAGATAACAGATCCTCCAATAACAATGCACAGTTCTTGTCCTTTTATTGATGCTCTTTGCGTGAAAGATCCTGAAAATGTAGTTGCAACAGAAAATATGGAAAATTCACTTGAATTTTTAGCCTCCTAATTGATAAATTATTTTCATATCCTTCTTTGTGTTTCTTTGCTTTGCATTCAGTGCATAATTAGTTTCTGATGGTGGACAGTAAATGTTTGTAAGAATGTATGAGCTGGCAATACTGCCACAGCTGTACCAAGGCTGATACAGCTCAGCACAGCAGGCAGGTTTCTGGGTGTTATTTGAACTGTATTTGCCTATTTATCACATCTCATCTGGGTTGCAAGAATTTCAGGTCCTGGAAGCTCTGGAAAGGTTTGAGTTAAAGAATATTTCTCTCATGGTTCAACCTCACTGTCAGATTTCCTGAGAGAGCTTTGTCAGGTTCACCGGGGGTTCACTGAAACCAGAAGCGGAACTACTAGTCACATTATGGGCTTTGCCCCAAGGGATTTTTTTAAAGTGAAAAGGTGATACCATTCAAAAGGGACCACAAACAGTAGCCTTGGAAAATTTGTGGCTAGACCAAATTCTTTGATTGCTTATGGACCTCACAAAGAAATTCCTGACAGACCAGTGATGGTTTGGACTGTCTTCCCCAGTTTCTTCCTCCACTTCTATCAAGGCAGACTGAAGATTTTTGACATTTGTGTTGAATTTTTTATGCAACAGTACTTACAAGAATACGTAAGTTTCTGAATTCGAATTCCTGTCCCTCAGGAAGTTTTTCCTGTTTTTTTGGTTTGACCCCAACCAGAAACCAAGTACCATGTAAATGCTCACTCACACCCCCACCAGCAGGATCAGGGAGGGAATTGGAGGCATAAAAGCTGGTAAATTTGTGAGTTGACATAAAGACAGTTTAATAGAGAAAGTAAAAGCCATGCATGCAAGCGAAAAAACCCAAGGAATTAACTCCTTGCTTCACATGGGCAGGCAGGTGTTCAGCCATCTCCGGAAGGGCAGGGCCTCATAAAGTGAAATGTTTACTTGTGAACACAAATGTCATCAGTCCAAACATCCCCTGCCTTCCTCCTTCTTCCTCCCAGATTTATCTACTGAGCATGATGTCAAATGGTCTGGAACATCCCTGTGGTCAGCTGGGGTCTCCTGTCCAGGGTGTGTCTCCTCCCAACCTCCCATGCACCCCCAGTCCCCTCACTAGAGTGGCAGTATGAAAGGAGAAAGAAAACTCGATGTAAGCCCTGATCAGTAATAGCAAAACCTTCTCTGTATTATCAACCCTGTGCTCAGCACAAATCCAAAACACGGCCCCATACCAGCCACTGTGAAGAAAATTACCCCAGCAAAAACCAGCACACCTGTTCACATTCATCTGGGTTTACTGTAAGCTAAAACATGGGCAAATGTCTCAGACTAGCATTAGAAAAGCTCCAAACTACTTCTAGAATGAACACTGGAATAACGTCCCATGCCTCCAGGGACAGTATGGATTTCCTAGGGAAAAGACTGGGGTGGGATCCTGGGGGAGCCTTGAAACAAGCATGTGTGAAATAAACTTCCTATCTTTATACCAAAGTTGGAAAACCCATACTGTTTTCTGAGTAAGAAAATGCTGAGAGCATTCGCTGTGCATGTGACTGCCGGGCTGGAACAGAGAAGGACAGGAATGCAACTGTAGTTAAATGTTTTAAAGGAAGGTGTTTAGCATTATTAAATTAGGGAAGAATGAAACAGAGAAGGACAGGAATGCAGCTATAGTTAATTATTTTTAGGAAGATGTTAAATTGAGAATGATCAAGATTGGGAAGAACAGATGTATGGGCTGACAGAAATATAACGAAACAGAATTTTTTGGTTCACAGTCCTAATTCCTGGAAATCATTGAACTGCAATAGTAAGGTAGAGGGAACAGAGATGACTTTCCAGCCACTTGTCCCACAGCTGCCTTCTCCACTGCACAAGGCAGTTGACAAGTGGAAAATTACTGATACTGGGAAATGAAGGTGACATTAACCTTAGTAGATAAGGATGACAGTTGCATATTTACCTGGTGTTCTTTCATTTTACGCCCTTTGCAATCTCTAAGGGAGTGTCCCCTCTTAGAAGACTCGGGAATGGTCTTCCTAGCCTTTTGATTACTTTCTCTAAGCAGCTCATGCAGCATCACACCAAGTGTGCAAGCCCTGGATTCGTCTAAGATAGCTCTGCAAATTGACTATGGCTTCGCTACATGATGTGTGTCCCCTGGGCATCTGCATACCCAAGCGCCCCAGGCTGGGCTCCAGCACATGAATAGTTTTTCATCTACCCAGTTTGGGGAAAAACAGCTGGCTATGGGCTTTTGAAGACCTTAGCTTTGGAACTGGGTGCCTATATGGATTTTCTAACAGTCCTTAAATTAATCCTTGTCAGTTTTGTGCATTAAACCTAATACACATGTCAGATTTTTCTTCTTTCCCTTTGGAGTTTGCAGGATATTCAGTCTCACCTGCTGTCCTCATCGTGTCTATTTCTGCTACTCCACATCATGCAAAATTGTAGAACTACCTTTTTTTTTTCACTAAATACTGATGTCTGATGCTAGTTTGGAGCAACATAGTTAGTGACAGAGCATCTTTGATCAGTTGTTAGTACCAGACTTGCAGTCCCATATGTAAACAAAGTGGCCCCTTCCCCAAACCTTAATGTGAACATCTCAGTCCCTGAAGTAGCAACACAAGCTTAGCAGGTTTGCTGAGCGGGACACCACATTCTCTGTAGGACTTCCTAGAGCTGTAATTTCAGGTGTCTCCAGGAAGTGTTCCAGTCAAATGTTTTCTTTAACAGAAGCAACCTTGTAAAGGTTCCTCCTGATATTCTTGTACTGAATGTTTGAAAAGGGTGTGCCAGTGGAGGAAATTCCCCAATTACCAAAATAAATTTGGTATTTGTGTGTATGAGAATTGCAGAGTCTCAATATACTGTTGGTTCAGCACTGTCAGGCTCATCTGAGGTGATACTGATTTAACTAACTAGGCTGTATTTCCTCATCACACCAAAACTGAAAGCTTGAAAAGGACCGACCAAATTTGAGGGAAGCAGTACTGTTACTGTTCAGTTTATGAAACTGAGATAAGATCACTGATTCTTTATCAAGGGTTAAGGCAAAAATACCATAGCCATCTAGTTTTGGGAAAATGGGTGAAGACATTTTCAAAGAAGCTCGTTTTATTCCATTGAAAACACTGGTGGTTCATTAAAAATAAAGTTTCCTGAAATGAAAGTTTATTTACTTGAAACTTTATTTTAAGAAAATTTAAACATTAAGATGGAGTATTCCAGAAAACTTGACATGTTCCACTCAGACTCTTTGGGAACAGACCATTTTTATTTGCTATTTCAAAACTTTTCTTTATGTGTTTTTGTACACTTTGTATATTATGAAAATAAACAGAGACAAACCATTAAGATTTTACTGAAATGGAGCACTTTTTATCAACCTAAAACGACTCTATTTTAAAAATTAAAATATATGTGCATCTTACTAAAAATTTTATTTATAAATGATGTTTCTATCTTTACAGGGAGGAAATAGTGTAGCATTCCCATCTGACTGATGAGTTCCTGTACATTTAGCTAAACTTGCTTCTACTACTCTGCTGTATTTTTATGGGAGGTCCTATGTAAAAAAAAGACAGTATGACAAACTCTCTTTGAAGTTGTAGCAATAAATGCTTCAGTGGAAATTTTCACATTAGCAAGCCCATGTTATCTAGTGAATAGCCACATCACTCACACAGTGCTGCTGAACAAGACTGAAATGTACAGTCATATGATACCATTAGTTTCACGGCAGATTCAGCAGGATTCAAAAGGTTTCAGTGGGGAGTTCTAGTTAAATTTGATAACATGTTATAGCTGTCATTGATTGTACAACTTTCCTTTTCATGTTTAAAATGTACTTAAAGGAGCTTTACTTAGAGCAGGAAAATGTGTGGTTCTCATGTCTGAGTGATGGCTCTGTTCCATAGTCAATAATCTGCTAAGGTCATTAATGTCTTTGATGCTGAATATTATATGAAAACTTCTGTGGGGAAAGTATTTTTAAAGAAAAAATATCTAAACTATGTAAAAATAACTATTTTAATTTCAATAGTCCCAGTCTTCAAGGGAAATTCCTAACAACATTTCAGGGCCACTTATGACTTGAGTGTTAATGGCAGATGGAGATAATTCTAAATCTGACTAGTCCCTGGTCCTCAGTGATGTCTCTTTCCTACCAGTCATCTCAGTAGGCACAATCCTTACACCTGAGTAGCCTCTTGGTTACCTATGTCCAACACTTAATAAAGAGAAATTCTGTGCAAGAATTATCAGCACCAAGGTTAGGAATAGAGTGACTGGTACACAGGGGAATGGTACCTCAATGACTGATGAAATAGGAGCACAACTAGGGATGAGGGAACGTATCTGGACTTGGGGTTCATCTCCCCTGACTTCAACATCCTGAGGCGAGTCATCCTGGTCAAACATTAACATGTCCAACACCAAGTTGTACTTGGATGTTTTCTGTAAAATATAATGGAAACAATTACTCTAGGCATTTTATGAGGATTATTCTAAGGACTGGAGATGGTCAGATATTGCTGCATTTGAAACCGCAGACAGAATTTATTTAGAACTTTTCCTGATAGCTTTACCATAGAGAATGTCTCCAAATATGTGTTCTGAATAAATCTAGAAACAACATATATGCAAACATCCCTTATCAAGTCTCATGATTCCATTACACAGGAAAAAACATTCTTTACAGACATGTTTTACACATACAATAGCAATTTATATTACGCTCTCATCTGACAGAATTTCTGTGTGCTTCCCAAACATATGTATAAATCATCATGAAAATGCATAGTCCTCTGAGGTAGAAACGTCAGGGATTTGGTGTATACCTGAAGATTTAACTACAGTTATGAATTTTCCTGGAAATGAATCAATATTCTCTGCTCCAGCAATTCATGTTTCTTTTGCTTTGCCAAACAAATTATTTCAGAAGTTTGGACAGCATATGGTGCAATTCGGATACTGAATGCTAGTAAAAAAAGTTGCTGACCTTTCTAACTTGTGTTTATTTTCTTCCACAGGTGTGTGGTTCCATTATTTTGGGAGTCTCTATATGGATACGTGTTACTGGTGCTCAGCAGGTAAATGCATGCAGTCATACCAGCACCATGTAAAACGTGGAAACAACTGCGTACACTTTTATTTCCCATCTTCGTTTCCACAGACTTACTGTGTTTTTGTTGAGGTGGTTTGTGTGTGTGAAGAGGAATGCATTTTATGGCATTAAGATTAAACATCATGGTGCAGGCAGTCAGATAAAGTGACTGATGCAAGCAGAGATAGGTGACTATGAGAAGTAGCTGCTAGTGTTGCTAACGTAGTTTCATGCAGATACACACAGATTGCTGTTTCAAAATGTGTCTCTCACCTCTACTGAAAAATAGTTATGGTTTCCTTAATGATTTCAGTTTTAGAGAAAACAATGTGGAGCCATGCAGCTCATAGACTTTTCAATGTTTTTCCCTATTAGGATAGTATAGTCATATCTATTCCTAGGGATTACTCCATATGTTTGCAGGGAATATTTTATCTTTCTCACTATCTTCAATAACACAATTCTTATTTCCCTAGTAACTCCAACTTTGAAAAGGAGAAGGGATTTTCCCTTCAATTTTAAACAGCTCCTTAAAAACACCTTATCCTTTCCCCCTCATATTTATATATAAAGAGTCTTTGATTCTTTGATCCCAAGAATCTAGGATTACATGGTCCTAAAATTCCTCCTGGAGGGTAGAAGAAAGACCCTGAGTTGCCCTCCTGGGTTTTCATATGGGTTATTAAGTTACTTTGGATACTATGACTTTTATTTTCTGCAAAGCTAGGGAAAATACAGTTTTGAGGAGTTCTTAATCTTGCAGATATGGAGCAGAGGTTGGTCTTGTTGTTGCAAAGACCCTATGGTCCTGTAAGCCCTTCTGCCCAGAGTGTACCCAATGGCACTGACTCTAAGGTTTAAGCAATACATTTCTTCAAATGAATTTGGGCCATAGAAATGCAAATTAATTTGAAAGCTTAATTTGCATTCTTTTATTTTCAAAAAGACTTTTTTGGCCATAGAAGTGAAAAAATGGCCAGGTATGATATGGAACCTTTTTTTTCAGCTTTCAGATTGAGCCTTTAGTATAGATTACATTGCAGTTCTTCAGATATCTCCCCTGTTGCTCTAGCACTATCTGTCAGTTAAGAACAATTAATTTTTAAACCAGTATTTTCCCACCTGGAAATAAAAAGATGGTGGAGATAAGAAGATAGCTTTGTATATTTCCTGCCATTTGGCTGATGACACTGTTACCCTTAGCCAGTCCCAGGTCTCTCATGTCTGACAGAGCCTAGATGCAAGAGAACTCAGTTCAAGATGACACTGTGTCATCAGGTAAATCAGGTCATGGTGGAGAGCTCTGCCATTCTCTTCTGTGGAAGAGGAAGAATCACAACTTTCACTTCTCAATCAACATTTTACTAGAAGTTAAAACTGCCATACTTGATAGTTGACAATCTCTAGTATGATGGCTCAAACGATGCAATGGAGCTTGGACAATCACAACCACTATCATATCTTATTTTTTGAGAGATTTCCTATTCAGAAAAGAATATTTAAATACGTAACAAACTGCTTTCCTGAAGCAACACTTACTACTCCCCAAAAACCTATGAATTAAGACTCAGGACCAAAATTGAAAGCATTTTCTCACATTTTTGCCTCAAGGCAGGCAAAGTTCCCATTCAAAACCAATGTATGTTTCGCCTCAGTAATAACTGAGCAGACCATAAGGATTTGACTGTAGATGAATAGAGCTTTCTAAGAATAAATAACAGGAGGTTCTGTCCAGCTTGAAAAGGGAAAGAACAACACATTCTTCAAATTATACTTGCCTATATACCTTTGCAATTTCCATCAGAAGATAAATGTGACAACTTCCAGACATTTTTGCTAATCTTGGCACCAGTCACACCGGAAAATATTCTTTGAACATTTTTCTCTCTTTTGGCCCTTGGTCTTAGTCAGTCCTGTGGGAACTGAATAATTTGATATTTAATAATATTGAGCCATATGAATTGTTTAGTTGAATGTCCCACTCATCAAAATAAAGTGCTCATCTCTGAGGGTAATATTAGAGACCAAGCCTGGGGAAAAAAACAAAAGAAAAAAAAAGAAAGAAACCTGCTTTGGAAAATACATCTAACTATTTCTCTAATATATCCAGCATTGCTCTGAGAAGTATTCTCCCAGGAATGGTCACAGAGTATGTTCCTGGCCTTCTAATGACAAACAGAGATTTTTTTTTTCTTTAACATTTGGTTAATGTAGGAGAGGTTTTGAGATAATCAAGTCTCCTACGTCCAGTAAAAAGCAAAGATTCATTGACTAAAAACCAACTGAAAGCCACTTTAAAGACAGAAGATCTTTATTCATTTACTCTGTAAAATTGACTTGCATCTTGTGCAGAAATAAAGGTTGTGGAAAACCAGGTTTTCAAAGCTCTCTCCCAAAACATTTGAGAAGGGAGCATTAGAGATTTGTTTATTTATGGATCAGAATTTGTCCACAGTTGCTGCTCAGTACAAAATAATTATCTTGTTTTGGGGAATACCGATGTCTTTAGGAGGACCTTCTCATAGCTGAAAGATTTTTTTCCCTCTCTTTTCAGGGGATAGACACCAGCATGTTTGCAGGAGTTAATCTACTAATAGCCGTGGGCTCCATCATTATGGTCCTTGGGTTCCTGGGGTGTTGCGGTGCTATAAAGGAGAGCCGGTGCATGCTGATGTTGGTAGGAAAAAAACCCATTTGTCTACCTTTAACAGGCCACAGCTACATTTGATGGATAGAGTCCTTGCAAGTACTATCAAATGAGGGTGGGAATGTTTTAGCTCAACCAAAAGCCTGATTATGATCCTGTGTTTTCATTGCTTGCCTTGAGTTTGGCCCCCTTCTGAATTCTACTGAGGTAAAAATGATGGTTGGTCTCATCACCAAGAAGACAGGGTCCAGAGAGACCTGAGCATGTCACTAGCTTTTTTTTACCCAGCCATCGTCAAAGTTCCTTCCATCAACTTTCCCCCATTATCTAACCTATTTAATTTTATAAATTCCCAGTTGCTCCCTTTGCTGGTCCACCTAGAATGCCCTCCCTGTCCTCCTGCCCAACCCTCACCTACACACTGTTATCATGCCACTGTTCGGGTGTGCACCTTGTTTTGGTCACCAGCTGAGCACCCTCTGTCTTGAGCACCCTTACACTTTTTCTCTTCATCAAATTTGAAATAATTAGAGCAGCTCTGAGGGGAATGTCATTCTACCTAGGTGGTTATTCAAGCATCTGAAAGAGAAATGTGAACTTAGAAGAAATTATATCACCTTGGTCACCCCTTTTGTTTTCTTCCCAGTTTTTCATTGGGCTGCTTCTGATCGTGATTCTTCAGCTCACAGGAGGTATTTTAGGAGCAGTGTACAAATCTCAGGTACAGTATTATTCTAGATTTTCATTGATGTCTTCATACAACTTTGTTTCTTCCCAAAAAATTAATACTATATTTTAACATGCAGGTGGAATTAGCCCTTAACCTTACTCTAACGGCAAATGTGGATGCACTGCAAAGCACTTCAGGAGTATACAAAGAGTATCAGGAGTCGTTCCAGGAGTTTGAAAGAGAGGTAATTAAACAGTAAAAAAATGAAGGGATTGTTGCTATCTGTTTCATCTCTGGCATCTGTCTTCGCTTCATTTTTAGACTACTCTGCCATAGACTTGAATTTCATTCCCTGGGGATGGGAAAGGGTCTGACTTAAAGGCAAGCTGAAACACCACAGAAGGGGCTTCTGTTCTCTTGATAGGACATGGTCTTCCTGTGATGATTTCTTTGTGCAATAGTGTTGTCTATAAGAGCAAAGAAGCAAGGACACACCACATGCAAGTAAGACTGACAGCTAAGCTCTTTCATGAGAGGACTGCATGGTCCTTTCTTACAGCTTTTCCTTCTGAAGGAACATTGATCCTTCACCATACCCCAAATAAGAACTCTCCAGTACTTTTACTGAAAGACTACCCCAGGGATGAGGAAAACATCAGGAGTGTATTTAATTTGGAATATCCTACTGCTATAAAGTCATGAAATGCTATGGTTTACTGTGAGAGAAGGGGGAAGAAAATATGATGAGAAGTTTGTTTTTGTTGTGTTTATACTTTTCCTGGCACCCCCAACCTGCAAGACGCCAGATGGTGGACACTTAGTGTGAGCTTGCTCCTGGGTATCACACAGAGAATTCCCTGGAATCTCATTGATATAATTGACAGCATACACCCCTTCTCCTCCCACACGTACCTAGGTCTGTACACTGACAGAATGCCTGCTGTTCTGATTTTTAGTCCCTAATCAGTGATGACTTCGTTGGATAGACTTAAAGTTAATTCTTATGTTTTTAAAGACTGCTGTATGAAAGAAAATGAAACAAGGAACAATATTTAGGTGTCTTATGTTACTTCCACTTCTCCTTCCCCATTCCACCTCCAGCCTTGTCCTCCACTTCTGAGACAGCTTATTTCTTCTGATATAATTAGCAGCTCTCTGGAGAGATGAGCAAAATGAAAAATCCCGTAATTACTGCATTAATTTTTAAATGTACCAAGACTGCTATATTATGTCCCACAGCCTTTGCTTTTATACAAAATTATGTGAACATTTCCATACTCTTTTTAACAGAGGGAGAACCTCAAACCCAAGTTTGCACCCCTGAGCTTAAGTGGCTTCAATATAGTGGAACATGAAGTGAAACTGCACCTGGTTTAGGTTTCACAAACCCCAAATGAAGCTCTGGTCTCCTCAGTCCATTTCTAATTTAAAGGGATAACCATCATTCTAAGTGGTTATTTTTCTAGATTTCGGAGTTTTATGTGCCTGAATTTTACACTTCCAGCCTGGCTTTTCAAGATGTGAAATGTGGATGTTATTGGAGCTGGCAACTTACCTTCTGCAAGTATAACCTACAGAAAGAAGACTTGATTCTCAAAAAATACTATACCCAGTATTCCAGTTCCATTCTGGCACTGAAAACTACTAGCTTTATAGTATGTTAATGTTTTTCGAGCACTATATACTGATAATCTGGTCTTTTCCCCCCTATCTCTTCTTTTTTTTTTTTTTTTTTTAAACTTGTGCACCTATATTTTTATAAATGGTATGGAAATGTAAAGGGTGTTTAGGACATACCAATTTGGGACAACTTCCACATGGAAAATGATGACATAAAATGTGGTTTTTGTTGTTCCTCTCAGCTCCCTTACCTACTCTCTTCAAACTGAAAATCACCTGGTTTTTAACTCTTTTCCCCATTTACCCCTTTCTTGCAGAACCAATGCTGTGGATTGCTGAATGGACCTGAAGACTGGGGAAAAAATTTTAACAAACCTTCCTCAAAAATTTGTAAGTGTGAACTAGACAACCCCTCCAGTTCAGACCTCTGCACCAAATATCAAGACAGATACATCTATAAAAAGGTGAGAAAAATGTCCAGTCTTCTTTCCAAAGAGCAGAGTTTTAACCCAATGTTATCTTTGGTGACTGGCATAGTCAGAAGTTCTGTATCTTTCTGAAAAGGGAAGGTTTTTCTTTCTCTTTGTTAGCCAGAATTACCCCTGTGCCATCTGTTACGAAATGACTGTTCATAACTCTGTTCCTTCCTCTTCCGGAGATGCCTCCAGCTTAGGCCCTTAGCAATCTGCGTGGTTACTGTTGATGAAAATTATTATGACTTTGGGATCAGGGTATGCCTCTGGGTCAGAGCTGCACACCAGCTACCCTTTGGCTCTCATTGCTCTCTCAAAAGGTTATGTTCCCACCCAGGCTCACTGAGGTAGCAGACATGTTGACTTAGAGACTTTCAAAACGCTAAGGTGTATTGAAAATCAGATACGTTAAATGAAAGACTTTTGGGGTTTAATAATCATTTAATGAAAAACCTACACTCATTTTGCTGGATCTGCTGGAAAGAAACCTTGCATATTGTAGGATTCAAGGCAGAATACTCAGAGTGATTTCTTACAACTACAGCCTTTTGAAAATCTCAAAACAACTAATATAATAATAAGGTAAAATATCTGGTGACAGGCAACAAGAAAGCACACTCGGAAGAGTACCATCCAGTAGACAGTAGAGATCACAATTAATAAATTTCGTGGTTTGCCTGTCTTTTTATGAGGAAATCTGAACTCTATGGATATGAAAAAAAAAATTAAAAAAGAAGTGCACAAAATAATTGAATAGCACAAAGTAATTTAAGTTTTAGAATGCAGGTGATGCAAAGTTTGCCAGTATGCACCTACCACCACCAGGCAGATTTTAGCAAATGTCCATTCTGGTTGTATAATTTTCTAATTGCACAGGTCCTTAAGCAGGTCCTGCCTGAGCAGTAAGTTCCTCCCCTTGTAGTCCCACAGAAGCAAATACTATTCTGAAGCAAAGAAACAGTCTGGTTAAGTAGAGGATGCCAGAACTCAATCTGGAAATAAGATTGCATACAAAGAGGCTGTTTTGGCCACACTTTAATGTCTTTTTGGCCTCAGGCAAGCCCTCAAAGGACACATGAGAAGCCATCTGTGAAATTACTGCAGGTGCAAGTTATCGCTCATATGAACACAGATTTCATGGTGGTGTGAGATGCTAGTAGAGACATCCAACTCTTCTGATATGGGAAAAAAGATTTGAAATTCAGTGCAGTTATGAGTCAGCTTAAATGAGAGGTTTTTTAGAAGAACTAGAAGGAGAAGACCCATATGTTTACTGTGAGAGAGGAAATATGGTGAAAAAATACAACTATATTTGGGGGGAAGACAGTTGTAGTGTTGTAACAGTAATGTAACTATGATGAATTTCAGCTGTATTTGGCTTTCCCTCCAGTTTGCAGAAGGAGGATTGTCAGTGCCCCGAGAAGATGTAGTCACTGTAAGAACAGACGTATGCATATATTCAAAAGGAGAGTAGCTCTGCACAGAACGACAGTTGTAGAATCATAGAATAAGCTGATTTGGAAGGGACCCATCAGGATCACTGAATCCAATTCCTGGCCCTGCACAGGACAACCCCAAGAATCACACCATGTGCCTGGGAGTAATGTCCAAACACTTCTTGAACTCTGTCAGGCTTGGTGCTGTTACCACTTCCCTGGGGAGCCTGTTCCAGTGCCCAACCACCCTCTGGGTGCAGAACATCTTCCTNTTCCCTGGGGGAGCCTGTTCCAGTGCCCAACCACCCTCTGGGTGCAGAACATCTTCCTGATATCCAACCCAAACCTCCCCTGACTGAACTTCATGACATTTCCTTGAGTCCTGTCACTGTTTCTGAGAGTGAAGAAATCAGTATCTGCCTCTCTGCTTCCCCTCATGAGGATGCTGAAGACCCAAATGAGGCCTCCCATTAGTCTCCTCTTCTCCAGGTTGAATAGAGCAAGTGACCTCAGACACTCCTCATATGGCTCCCCCTCAAGGGCCTTCACTGTCCTCATGGTCCTTCTTTGGACAATCTCTAATAACTTTATATCTTTCTTACATTATGGTGCCCAAAACTGCCCCCAGCACTTGAGGTGAGGCCGCCCCAGTGCAGAGCAGAGCAGGACAATCCCTTCCCTTGCCTGGCTGGCGATGCTGTGCCTGATGCCCCCCAGGACAGGGTTGGCCCTCCTGGCTGCCAGGGCACTGCTGGCTCATGTTCAACTTTTCACCGACCAGGATCCTTTTCCTGTGGCACTGCTCTCCAGCATCTCATTCCCCAGTCTAACCCAAACATAACCAGGGTTGCAAAATCCAGCGCTTGACCTTGTTAAACTTCATAATGATTGGTGATTGCCCATCTCTGTTTTGTCAGGCTCTCTCTCTAGGGCCTCTCTGCCCTCAAGGGAGTCAACAGCTCCTCCTAGTTTAGTGCTGTTGGCAAACTTAGTATTCCTTCGAGTCCTGCATTCAAGCTGTTAAAGGAACATGTTGAAGAGAACTGGACCCCGAATGGACCCCTGCAGAATCCCTCTGCTAACCAGACTCCAGCCTGACATTATCCCACTTACACAATTCTTTGTGCCTGATCCATGAGCCAGTTGCTCACCCATGGCATAACATGGTTTTTTAGCTGTCTGCTGGACATTTTGTCAAGAAGGATACTGTGAGACAGCATCAAAGTCTTTGCTAAAGTCCAAAAAGATGACATCTACTGGTTTTCCAAGATCCATTAGGTGGGTTACCCTGTCATAGAAGGAAATTGAGTTCAACAAGCAGGACTTTTTCCTCATGAAGCCATGCTGATCACTCTCTTCCTTCCAGCCCCAGCCTAAGACCAACAGACATTTGACCAAATTAATTTTTAAGCTAGGTTTTATAACCAAATATTTTTAGTTAATCTCAAGTCTAATAATAAACACTGAAGTTTCAAATCCAAAGACTAGATTGATGGGAAACTGAAGTTCCCTTTCAGATCTGGTCATGGCTGCATTGGCTCTTTCCTAGTGGCAAATGATTATCAAGTGGAAGTAAGAACACTTCTGTCCTTGTTAACTGAAAATTATGCAAAGGTTAGGCATTACAGCTGTATGTCTTCCTTTGAAATAGTAACTTTTTATGGTCAGCTACTAAATCTTCATACTTGGGAAGGCAAAGACTTTCGCAGAGCATAAGGCACACGTGTTTTTTGTGTTCATTAGCAACAAGCCAGAGTAAATTCAAATAGCCTTCCTTTAGCACAGGGTTAAAGAGAAAGAGTTTGAGAGTGTTATTTTAGAAGATGCATTCCTATCTAACCATAGGATAATATTGCTTACCTATAATTAATAATTTTGTTTTATTTTTCAGACTTGTGGAGAAGTGATTCTGAAAATATTAAAAGACAATCTGGTCATAATTATGGGGATTTCCTTTGGACTGGCTGTTATTGAGGTACCAGTGTACACTGTTAAAATATTTAGTAGCTGACAAGCAATATGTTCTACTTGGAAATACACTGGGAATGGGATTAAAACACATGGCTTGCTCAATTAATAGACAAAGGAAAACCACCTCTCACCTTAGCTATAACCTTACTGTTATTTCATATAAGCAGTATATGGCTGCTGAGCTGCAAACTTCAGGTGGGATCAGACCACCCTGCTGCCTGTATAAGAGTATCACACGGGACACTTTCTCAAAAAAATTGCCAGTCCTGAAGCCAGGCTGTGCCTTGACACTGAGCCCTGTGTACAGAGAGGTATGCAAATAAACAGCTCCAGAAAACATGAGGAAGGATAGCCAGACTTTTCCTCCTCTTTCTCATCTTTGCTGGAGGAAAAGGTGATCTCCTAAAAAAACTTAGCCCCTAAAGTACATATTCTTATAATTGAGAAGTTTTGGTACAAAATTATAGTTCTGAGGCATTAAAACTTTAGGCAACAAGATCATGCATGTATGTGTCTGAGTGTACACGTGTGATGCTCCTTATATTCCTGTGCATAAAAAACCACAGAGTATGTGAACTGTTTATTTTAATTTCCTCACCATACACTGAAGAATAACACGCAAGATTTTCTCTGAAGAGAGGAGGAAAAGATGTGAGGCTATCCAGTCAGCTACTTGATTTTCGTTTGAATAGGAGAAAATGACAAAGAAACAGGGAATTTCATCATGATGCTTTCTTCAGTCATTTTTTTTCTTTTCACTCTTCCTCCTTGTTTTTCCTCCACCCTCGCTCTCCACCAATAGATGTTTGAGGGAAAAAACCAAAATGACAAAGATTGCTGTGGAAAGTTCAGTCTGTTATTCAAAGCAAAAACTTCTTAACATCATTGGCAGAGGATTGCTCCTCATGGTAGAAGAGTGGGCAAGAGCCCCAGCTCAAAACTATGTTTCCAGGAAAATAGTACTAAGTGGGGAAAAATCATATAGCTGCAGCAGTGGAAGAGGACAGGTCACCAAATTCTTACTCAGCACAGGCTTTGTGGTATTGAAGGGGCTATATGTGGGGGATCAGGTCTCTCACCCATATGTTTACTTTGAGGGGAAAATACACCAATATTAAATGGCCTTAAAAATATAATAGAAGTGTAAAATTGCTTCTGTATCCCTAAGGCAAATTATAAGTTACTTTGCTCTAGTTACTGCAGTTATGTGTGTTGTACCCTTTTGTTCATCGGCCATCATTCTTTCCTGTTCTCCAGCTGGCATTTTCTGCTGTAGCTGCCACTTCCAATCATAAAAGGATTTGAAAAAAACATGAATAAACAATATGAGACTCAGATAGCACAGATTGCCAGATGGCAATTTACACTTGATAAACATTTAGCCTTTCCATATTAACTCAAGCAACTGGCCACTTGCTTAACCACCTCTCTGCTCTAGGAAATCCCAAATAAAAAGAAGTGCTCTTCCCCCTTCTGCCTGCTTCATTATGCCACTTGTGGGCTGTTACTGCTTTCAGCTCACCCTACTAGTGAAAATTATACAGATAAGAAGGGCCCAGTTTCATTTGGGTGCAAGTGCAAATGCGGGCATGGTATGTCAGGGAAGCCCCGTCAGTTTATTCCAGCAGTGAGTCCATCCCTTTGTCTTAGCTCTGTGCTACATAAGCTCTTCTCTGTCTCTTTCTTAAGTAAATAAAGCATGCCAGTGTTGATGGCTTCAAAGGTGTCAGTTGGGTGCTTTCCACTTTTGTGGAACACCTTCACAGACTGGTTACTTTTAAATCCAGAAGGAAGCTTTCTGATCTGATCTCACCAGCTGTCTGCCACAGTTCATGGAATTTTACCCCGTAATTCCCAATACAGAAGGTGACCCTATTGAATTTTCTGTTTCAAGTAACAGCTTCTTCAGTGAACTCACTATTGTTTCTAACCCAAGTCCATTACTGATAAATAGAAAATATTTGTTGCATGATCATTTGCAACTCAAAACAGTGAGGCACGTTTATAGATGTATACCTGTATACAATACACACATGTATGTGTGTGCATGTATACCTACACTTCACACGTATGGTTACACAAAAGAGAGTGACAGTAGAAAAGAAGAGAGATTTCAAAGGGAGACAGCCCTTAGAACACACAGTGAACATCCCTCTAACTTTATTAGAAAATATAGTGCTCAATTTTTGTCCAAATTTCTTGAACTTCTCAGAAATTGCTGCTCCATTACAGCTAACAACTGCATTTTAAACACTCAGAGGTACAGGGTTCCCCATCCACTGAGGCAATCCATCTTTAAACAAATGAAACTTCTCCATGATGTCTGCAGTGTTACCTGTGGCATATATGGACTTCATTAAAATGTCTCTATTCTGGAGTCATACTCTGTAAGGGCCACATTGGAAAAAATCTGCATAGCAGATTTAGCCTGCATATAAATCCTAGACATTTGCAAACAAAATATTCCCATTGTGTATCAGTTGTACCCTGGGATTTCCAGAACTACCAAGTAATACCAGAAATATCTTTGTTTTCCAGATTCTTGGTTTGGCGTTTTCTATGACCCTCTACTGCCAGATCGGGAGAAAAGGAAACTGAAAGTGTCAGAATGATGTCACCAGTCAAATCAAGACCTTTCTAGATAGAAGGCGAGAGTTTTGGCTTGGCACATTCAGATAAATATATGCATGTCCCAGGCAGCTGTTCTGATGAAAACAGCAGGCCTTGTGCACATGGATGCTTCACAGCTTGCAAAATGACCTCTTTATAATTCATAAGACTTAATGATGTGAATATGATTTTTTATTTGCAGTAAACATCTTTGTTTATGTTTCTGAGGTGTTTATTTTGTCTGAAGACAGCAATTATGTCATGTTGAGAGTCCGAGTTCACCATGTGGTGAGCCCTCATGAGTTTTAAACCAACCACAGCCAGAGTCACCATAAACAGCTGCAAACCATCATGCAGTGGCTGACTGTTCCAGGGAACTCAGGCTCCCCGGCACCTCTGCTTGTGGAGCAGCGTGTTTTCCTTAAGAGAGTTGTGGGTCAGTTTGACACTTGGTATGGTCAGGGTTTTGTTACCTGTGAAAAGGGCAGGGACTAACTTGCGTCCAAATAGGAAAGCCATGTCTCCTTTCAGGGATGTTTAAATCAGTAGCCTGGCAGCTGAGATGGTCACTCTCTGGCCCAAATGATGCTTAGGTTGCATAAATAAGCTGGATTTACTGACATGTGTTTTGCAAATAAGCATCAATGGTGACATCCAAGCCCATGTGGAGGCAAGGCATACAGAGAAGTCATGCAGGTAAGGCTTTGTCCAGGGTGGCTAAAGCAAGCGGGTGGACAAACACAGGGCATAGCTGGCAGCACAGCAGCAGCCATATAAAGCCTGCCTACCTTTGGACTGACCACTGAATGCAAGTGTTTGGGCCCTGAGGTACTGACAGCCCTGACTGTCCCTGCCCAGCTGCCTGGAGTTCCCTGCACAGTGCCCATGGCAAGGACACCACATCAGCCCCCTGGGCCAGTTGGCCCCTGCCCCACCAGTGTCACAGTAGGGTTGGTCTCCAGCTCCGCTGCCTGGTCATGGAGTCCCACCACGCTGGGCCTACCCATGTGTCCTGGTGTGGCCTCAGCCCATACCCGGGAAGTGCATGATGCCAGGGGCTGGGGCTGCCCTGGTGCCCTGCACTGCCCCACTTCTGACTGGGATGGAGGGATGGGCCAGGCTCTGCCTTGCCACCCCAGTGGAACCCATGTAGTTCCAGACCCTGGGGAGCTGCTGGCCTAGGTTGCCCTCTAACAGAAAGTAGATGGCATCAGGGACAAGATTTTTAAGGTACGAGGATGTCTAGTGATGCCCACAGGGACCTGCTGAGGTTTTACACAGCAGGCTGGTGGCCTCCTTGCTGTGTTTTGGAATTAGCCGATTTATTCAGCTCCACTGGACCCCCGTCTTCATATTAGGAGCAGATTTAAACACCTCACACAGCTGCTCTTAAGAGAAAACCATGTATCATGGTTCTCCTGTTAAAGACCCCTCAGGTGCCCTCAGCTGTCTCAAAGCACACCCTGCCAGCTCCCATCTTGACAGAGCAATGCAAGTGCTGCTTACAAATGCATTAAAAGCTTTCCTTGATCAGATACCTTTGTCCGTTAACGCCGTGTGGGTGTTGATGGAGAAGCTGCTGCTTGTTCCAGAGGTGTTCCTCGGCAGAGGAACCCCTGGCAGTGCTATTTTTCACACTCCCAAGCCAGCTCTCTCCCCTGTGCGATGGAAACATGCAGCCACGCTCACACTGAGCTAGGCAGCTCAGGCGTAACTAAAGGCAAAGAGTTAAGAGGCGGCCCCCATATGTAGTTCCGAAGGCTTTATTACCAAACCACGACGAAGCTGTCCATGACGAAAAAGCGCAACATCTGCTTGGGACACACTTATAGAGGGGTACAGAAGGGAGGCAGAGAAATACAACAACAGCCAATGGGGAGAAGGAGGGGGCGGAGTGGGGACTGTATCCTTTAAGGGATACAAGGGGTGTCTTGTCAACTGGCCAACCAGACAGACTGAATCTACATAGAGGTACAAGATCTGATGAGAGAAGCCTTTCTTCCGAGTTAAGGGGGCATCTTTAAACTTTGGAGCTGGCCCCCCAGCGGGCCTCTCCTGTACCTGAGGCCTTTGGCCCCCCCGGGCCCCACAGCTGCTGGTTCAGCCACTGCAACAGCCCATGCCTTGTTCCAACAGAACTGGGTTCAGGTAAAATTCATCTGCAGCAACCAGGTTTTTTTTTAAACTCAACCAGAGGAAGTTTCTGTCCCATCCCCCGCCCTTCCCTAGCACTCAGACCATTAGGCCAAGCAGTGATCCCTGCTTTCAGTAATTCATGTGTCTCCCAGGAAAGTCATCTAGCTACCAGACAGTTCTGGCACTTGTCCTTCCCTCTGCTGAACCTCAGAAGCTGTGCCAGAAGAATTCAAACTTTGTTGGACCAGAGAAAAACCATGACTCTATAACCCAGCTGTGCTAACTGGAAAAAGAAATGCTGGCTTCTAGTTCCTCCTCCTCCCCAGAGTGTTTTTTTCTGTGCATATCTTATCCATGATCTGAAGTCCTGGGAGCTGAGCCTGAATCACCCAGATCATGGTATGGCAGCGGGAGTCCTGGATTATCACTACAGAAAAAAACTGGGAATATAAGGACAACATGGAGAGAAAATTGCACCTTCCTCTTCTTCCTCCTCCTTCCCATTTAGGAGGACTATTCTCCTAGTTGAATGAAGGACCAGAGGGACTCCCATAGAGAGGGGTCTTAGAGCTGTGGATGCCTAACTGATGGACATGAAGGGGAAATTGCAGCTCACCCTTGCTGCCAGAAGGAGCCAACTTCGGGCAGCTGTAACTTGAGTATTACTGGCATGGTGGTAATGAGCACTGACATGAGACTGACAATGTACGTTGGCTCAGACACCAGTCTGGTTCTGTACGCTGCTCTGGGGGGGTCCAGATGTGTAAAACCAAGCTGTTAATACATCTAAATTTTGGTTATCTAGTGCCTGGTTTTGGATATAATCCTCAAAATAATCTTTGCTTGCATCAAAATAATGATGACATTAGACTTTTTGTTAAAACAGTTAAAACTGTTGATATCAAAACATGAAAATCAGCATCAAAACATCTTCAGGGAGGAACTTTGACACAGGAGTTTTATCTAGAGCTAAGGTGAACAGTTCTTCTGCTTATTTAGGTAATTTTTCTCTATTACCTAAAGCTCTAAGGAATAAAACTAAAGCACTATGATTATATGCTACCATGACTGTTTAAATGGGATTGAGCCAATGA
This sequence comes from Machaerirhynchus nigripectus, assembly GCA_013397975.1. NCBI lineage: Eukaryota > Metazoa > Chordata > Aves > Passeriformes > Dicruridae > Machaerirhynchus > Machaerirhynchus nigripectus. Next base: position 4,070,496 of record VZRQ01000586.1, read on the forward strand.
AGTAATTCAGAATATCATCAACTTGCTGATGAAGTGGGTTTGCCACTAAAACATGCCCATTGCCTTCAATGTTGCAAAACTTATTTATTTCTAAAATTCTGTAGCCTCCTGAAGTTTTCTCCCTCATTTTTTCAATGAAAACAGCAAAATGCTAAGCATAAAACAAAAAGAAATCTGTCTGGGTAAGATTCATCTGGCCATGTGCAAAACAACAGAGTAGAAACTTGTATCACAGAATTATGAAATGGTTTGGGTTGGAAGGTACCTTTAAAGAACATCTAGTCCACCCCCACTGCCATATCTGAGCTACCAGTTTGAACTGTCCCAATAATCAATGATGAGAAAAAACACATCTAGGATTTGAGCCATCTCACTAAAATAGATGTCCAAAGAGGTTAGGTGAGTGATTTTCATTGCAAATATGTGAAATTGGAGTGAATGAAACCCACCCTACAATACTGAACTTGTTAAAAACATTAGAAGCACTGATCAGTCAGGAAAGAGCATTAGTTTAATATCCCATGAAAATGTATTGAATATTCATTGATTCTTTGACACTTTTGCTCAGTCATAATCCAGCCTACTAGGAAGTGAGCCCTGTCTGCTCTCTAGGCTGGTAGGATAAGATTCATCTGGTGTGTACAATGCTGTAACAGAGATCCCAGCACCATTCCTTCATGTCCTCTTGGTATTCTTATCAAAGAACATTTGTAGTTAGCTATTGACTCAAAATAGCACTGGGACACTTTTCTGAGCCCGCAAACACTTTTTAATCATGATGTCTGGAATTGCTGAAGTGGTATTTGACAATAAATCCTTGACAGAACAATAAAACCATAAGGGTTTTCTTTTGTGGGGTGTTGGGGAAGATTGTTTTTGTTTTTTCACAACCATCTCATCATCTCAATGTTACCTAATAAAACCAAGCATACAGAGGAAAAACGCATGTCCAAGACCTTAGTTCTTTAAAATAGCAAAGGGAGAAAAAGCATTTATCATTATACTCTTAAATGGTATAAAAAAAGAGTGGTAGGAAGAAAGACAATGTGTCCATGCCTTTGCCAATGGAAATAAATTCCAACTTAAAACCAAGTCTATTTAAAACACACTGGTGATTTATCATGTCAAAACAAAACATCTATTTAATGGCAACAGATAAGACATCACACCTGGGTCAAAATTTCTCCAAAGGATTTGTTATGTCATTTAAGGGATTAGGGGGGCGAATAAGTGTTGTTCTCAGAAAGGATTGTGTTTGGGGGAAATTCAGCCCAAATAGAAAAAGAAAAAAGCTATAATTTATGGCAAAATATGAGTCAGTAAAACAATGTCAGGAACAATGAAGAGAGCATTAATAAGCCTATTACTGGAAACAAAAAATAAGGAAGAAAAAGACAAAAGCAGATATACAAAAAGAAATATGATTTTGAAAAACTGAAAGAAGAATGGAGAAAAACAGGACAGGTCAACTTGAAAGAAAAAAATTAATATTATCAAGATCCAAGAATTTGCTGCACTCAACTCAGCTTGAAGGGAATTTGGCCCCAATCCACCTTTGTGGCCTGGATGCCATGTTGAAAGCAAATTCAACCTGTTCTTAAATCAGTGCTAAATCTGCCCCATGTCTGTCTGGCTGTCCGGGCCTCTGAGAAGCTGGAGCTCATCAGAGCATAGCTGGTAGCCAAAGGGTACACCAAGAGACAGCTGTGCTAGTTGTATGGCCTCTGGGAATGCCTGGAGAATGAAACAGAGGAGGTGAAACAGCTGGCTTTCCCTCTGGAAAGGACACTGTGGATCTGGCCAAAGTATTTTTAGAGACATGATTAAGTGAGGCAGAAGGGTCTATTTTTAAATTAAGATGGAGGGTTATCAGTTTAAATTTTGAAATAGGATTGAAACCACAAAATTAAAAGCCAGTTCTTTGGCTCTGCTGTAAGACCTATCCTAACAGCTTAGCCCAAGGTTTTCTGGCATGGGAGAAACTCAGCTGATTTAGACTGGATTCAGCCCTCCTCAGCTGAGGGGATGTTTGACTTTTGGTTGTTTGGGGAGGTCAGTTAGAGAGCAAACACCTAATGTTGCTCCAGGCCAGAAACAAAACCTACCCCTGCAAAGATTCAGGCTGGTGAAGTTGCCTGGACATTTCTCCTCCAGGAAGGAACCAGGATGTGCTGATATGGGGAAATGTTACATTAGGACTTCATTCAGGGACCGAAGGGAGGCTTGGATCTCTTCTGGCTTCATCCATGGCAATTTGATTATTCTTAATATCAAGTAAACTGGCAAGTTTTATCCCCCCCCCTTGTCAATTGCAATATTCTCATCTGTTCACTGAAAGACTCTTTGTTTTGTGCAGTGGTTTGGATTAAATTCCTTTTTCAAGTATTTCTTTTTTGAACTGAAAGCTGACCCCTTGGTGTGTTTTGCAAAATGCTCAACCTGCTTGGGTTTCTTGGGAAGATAGAGGGGTGATGTCATTCACCACTTGATAATCCTTTATCTATCTGAACTTGGACACTGGGGAGGAATGGAAAAATCATTCCTTTCTCTCTCAAATCCACTGACAATTTTTTTCTCTTTGTAGAGCAATACAAGTCTCCACTCACTCCTAGATTTTATAAAATTTTCTTGAGCAGTTCAGAATTCTTTAGAAGACAGGAAACAGAGACATGGAAAAGGCATGGAGGAATAAGAGGCAAACAAGGTCCTTGTGAATTAAGAGGGATAAGAGACATATAATACGCTTCTTTCCTAATCTGTGAGGAGCTCAAATTCAGCTAATATAGGTCATTAGAGAGACTCCAGTTTCTTCATCTGCATTAACCTGTGAAAGACTGGAAAAAACTGCTTGCCCTATTTTTTTCATGAAAATGAAAGTAAACTGTGCTAATGGATTTGCACACACAAGGCTATGGAAGAAACTGGTTAAAACAACCAGACAAAAACTATGGACAAACACAAGGGCACTCTCAGACAGCTTCATAAAACAGCGTCAAGGCATTTCAGTGCATCAGCCCTTTACACTGAAAGTCTGTGACCTTGCTAACGTAAGAAGATTAATTAGTAGTTTACAGGGGTTGTATTAAAAGGCCCAAAGTGTCTGTATACTGTTTCACATCTGCCATTAAGTGAACATAATGTGTTTCTAAACTATTTCAAACTATGTTTTTATGTTTTTATTATCTAAAAGATTTGTCAGATTGGCTAAACCCAGGTTGATATATGAACACTGACTATTTCACTCCTGTAATGCATTTTCTTGCTAAAGTTTCAGCTGAATATATTACTTTGCTTTAATACAAATGTTTACGAAACCCTGTTTCATGATACTCAAGAGTTAAAGCAAGCAACTCTCTGAAACATTAGGAGTTAAGCAGCAACTTAATCAAAGAGTTAAGCAGCAACTCTCTGAAACATTAAGTCTATCATTATTCAACGTGACATTGAGTTCTTTACTATTACAGTTAATTCAGACCAGGGAGGATCTTTTGTAGATTTGATTTGTTGGGAAAGAGAAAGAAATTGAATGTACTTACTACTGTCTCTGTTAGAAAAATATCTTTTAGAATGTATTTGGTTTCGTCCAAAAGTTTCTGTCAAAACCCATTGATAACATAGCTTTGTCAAAGCTTAGTATCTCTATCATTGATAAGGAGTATACTAAGAGTAACAGTTACTAGGAAGTGGGGCCATGGGAATGAATGTTTCCTGTTCATTTCTGCCTCCAGTATTTACTTCTGTTTCCTGCTTGCACAAGTGTCTACTGCTCTAAAGACTGATGAGATCCTCTGGAGTAGGATTAAAATAGACTCTTTCAAGAAAAGCCAGTGACTGAGGAAGGTGTTTACTAGAAAGTATATAGTAATGGTGTGAACAGGAACAGAAATGGATACACCAAAGCAGTATACCAGCACTGCATTGATGTGTAGGAAGGGAATTGCAATCACTTCTCCCATTGCTGTAGGAAAGGACTTGGGAGCCCACTGCCTTGGTATCCTGGGTATCGCACTTCTGTATGTTTATAGACAGTCAAACAAATGCGACAAAGAGTAAGGATCATGTGGAAACAAGGCTCAGAACACCAGAAATGAAAGTGAAGGAGAACAACAATAGCTGAAAGGGGCAGGTGAGACACAAAGCTGAGATAGTTTGGGACAAGAAGGAATGGCCTCAAGTTTTGCCAGGGGCCATTCAGTTTGCATATTAGGAAACACTCACAGAAAGGGTTGTCAAGCAACAAGAGTCTTTCCAGGGAAGCGGCTGAGTCATCACCCCTGAAGATATTTAAAAGACAAGTAGGCTCAGGGACAATGTTTAGTGGTGGACTTGGCAGTATGGGTTTATCAATTGACTCAGTGATCCCAAAGACATTTTCCAGCCTAAATGTTATTATGATTCTGTTATGCTGTGATTCTATAGCATACTTAATTGCAACTGCAAGAGGAATTCAGGGAGCCAGAATGTGTATAACATGAACTGGGGTGCAATTGGAGTGACAAGACCGAAGTTTACAACCCAATCTGATTGGAAGTGTGACGGAGGATCCCTGCAGACTCTTGCCAGCTGATAAAGGACTGGGATGTTTGTCAGCACAAATGAGAAATTACAGACTACTGAACATAACAGAGTGTGCTGAAAGAGGAAGGAATTAAGGACTTGTTTTATAGGACTTGAAAAAGGTCCTCTGCTCTAAGAGATATTCTAGATTGTAAAAGGATTCATCATATTAAGTACAGGAAATTGTCTGTCGGATATGAGTTTGGGTACTGTGGTCGAGGTACAAAATATCCAGATGTGCTATCTCTGATACACTTAATATTCTGTAGCACAATTATGATGAATTACCTTCTGCCTGTGATTTAAGATTCTGCTCTCATTCTACACATGGACTGTTACATTGACATGGGGAACTTCCTGCTATTACCTTTTCCGTATTCCTCATGTTCTCATTCCTCAGTCTTTCAGCCAGTGGAAAAAGGATTTGAATCAATAGAATAAAGAGGCCATTCTAGAGTTCATTGTGGTGAACTTGTTTAAACATAATTTAAAAAATATATACACAAAGAAATACACAAACCATTTGAGAAAAAGAATTGCCTGGGGCTTTAACATAAGAGATGTGCTACAGATGAGAAAAGCTGTGGACAAAAGACTTCAAGGGCAGTTTTTTCAAGCTGGAATTGGCTCTGCTTCAAATAATCTTGGAAAACTAATTTTCTTTGGATGGTAGTGACCATAAGTTGATGTTAATAATGCAAGACGATTCTAATAATGTGTGGCTTTAACTGCGATAACCACAAAATATTATGTAAAAGGAACAACTGCCATGAATCTCTTACTGGTGGGGAGAATTTTGTTTGCAGGTGGAGTGGATTTTATATCTTCCAAGAGGGACACTTGAGATATTTCTGGTCATATGGCAGGCATTCCTGAAGCTTGAAACGATAGGTGAGAAAGTTAGTATAAACCTTCTGTTCTCGTAGATTCATGATACAAATTTATGCTTATTGTCTAGTGGCTATCACTTTGAGTTATATTGGAATAGAAATGTATTAGAGAGCCTGGAACTATGTAGGCAGAAATTAAAAATGTGCACAAAGAGATGAAAACAGAAATGAACATTGACATTTTCTCAAGAAATGCAAGCCACCAGACTGAATATTTAGGGTATTTCACAGGGTACCATGCTTCATGTACTATTGCATATTACAGATCCTAGCCATCACATCACAAACATGCTGAAGTCTCCACAAGGAGAAAATATAGAAGTTCTCTTATTTGTTCTGAATTTCAGTGGATCTGTTTATCAAATTTAGATTGGAAAATTAAGGCCGATTCAGTCACCTAACAATGCATTTAGTGTCTTTTAGACTTCCGTGGCTTTTGCTTGGGCTCTCACTGCTGCTTGATGAGACCATGTATATTCTCTGTCCTGTGTTACATGTGGCAGCCCTCCATGGGTTTCTTCCCCACCTTAGCAGAACTAAAGTGAGACAATTTACTTTAACGCTCTTGATTTGATCTCTCTCTCCCTAGAAAATATTTTCTATCACTTGACTACCAGTTATGAGGGTTGTTGCAACAGGCTGCTTACATGGAAAAAGCAGAAGTCTAGAAAAGTTTGGTTTATGCTGGAAAGAGGATGATTGTGTCAAAATGCTTCTATGGGTTGGATACCCAGGCAGCCTATTGTAATGATGCTAATTGGGGATACAGGGAGTTCACAATGTGTTGGAAATAAGACACAGAATAAAGCCTGAGTTCTGAAGTAGCTGATCCAACTGTGAGAAGGAAAAGACACAAAAAAGCTCTTGTGGACCTTGTGGACTTAGTGTTTTGTTCACAGGAAGGAGTGACATGGAATCAGTAAAGCCACAAGAATTAGGACTAAATTAATTTCATAGGTAGCAGAAAGGAAAAGAAGGTTGCAAGGAAGGGAATAACTAAAATATTTTAAGGCTGCAAAGTGCAATTCAGTTACACTTCCTCTTCTGAGATTTCCTGATGCACCTGGGAGCAAAGTTATATTGGCATGGAAAACATTGGGCAGTTTGAAACAGGTGATAGTAGAAAGCAAGGCAGCAAGCACTACCTTAATTAATGTTCATGGGTTGTCCTGAGGCTTGTCAACATGCTGAGGACAGTTTTCTCAGGCTTTAGAACTGCAGAACACACAAAAATTGTGGCCCCAGGATACTACTTTCCATTGCCTCTCCAGGGAGTATTTTTAGCTTATATTTTGTATGTCATATGTGTCTTATTACTCTCACCAGTAGTGTGTGGCTACACATTTTGCAGAGCTCAGGGGTCACACATAGCCCGGAATGTGACAAATTCTAGCAAGGATACATGCAGTTATTAAGGCCCAGATGCCTGAAAAGCAAGCAGGGCATGACTAGGGATATGGGGTACAGCGACCTCCGTGTCGGCAGCCTGCTGTCAGGCACAAGACACAGCTCAGCACCTGAGCCACACTTTGAAGTTTAGCATTTGCCTGCAGCCAAGAAATGTCCACCCCACTGGATTATGGATTAGCACAGTGCATGGAAAATAATTTTTCTCAGCTTAAAATTTATCATTTTGACTTTGCTGTATGATTTTGCAAATGTTGGAGAGCAGAATTAAGCATTAGGGACTCTGGGGGCAGGTGAAGTGCTAGCAGATGATGTGAATTTTCAGAACAGTGGGTTAATAAGACAACAGCATGCTGTCACAGATTTTTAAACCATGCTTTTATTTTAAACCACCTTGTTATTCTATGCTGAAACTGCAGAATTCTGCAGAGGGTGGTACTTGTTAATTGTAAACACTTAAATTGCTAAACCACCAAGTTTCTGAAAAATATATCTGCTTGTTCTAACAAAAAATGAAGAGTATCAGGCTGGTGATCAGACAACATTCACAGACAGCTTGAACATGACAGGAGTCAACGTTCAAGCAGATGAATTTGTGCAAGCTCAGAGTAGCAACAAAGAGTACCGCATCAAAATGTTAGAAAACAGAAAACCATTTTGTTCTATTTACCCTGATTTAGACTAAGGAATCTTTGGGAATCAACAGGTTACAAAAGCAAGTTAGTGTTTAGGGCAACAGTGCTGTGTCATTTGTGGAGTAATAATGTTCTCTTTAACACCAAAAATCTCATTTACCCAGGAGACAAAATGGGGCCAAATCCTCATCTGATGTCAATCAGCATGATTCCTTTGACATTAGCATGGCTTCAATGTGATTCGTGGAGCAATAGCAATTTACTTGAGCTGAGGGCTTTGTCCTTGTGTCTCATAGCTTAAACAAATGCCTTCCCAGTTTTCTGACTGAAGTTGTGTATAGTTTAAATCTTGTTGCAAAAAGCCTGCTCAGATATGTTTTTTCCTTTCTGTTTCAAATGATTTTGCAGATTCATCACATGAGTTTAATGGAATATGTCTAATTTTCATCAAACCATGGCAAATGTTCACAGGTTACGTCAATGACCCATTTTGCTAGAAAAAAAAATGTACTTAAGCTAAATTTATGTTGCTGAAATGGTTTCTTTTTTTTTCTTTGTTTTTAAATTTGCAATGAAATGTGAAGAAAGTTAGCATGAGACATTTTACATCTCATTAATAACATTTTGACAGTTCTGCTTTGAAAGCCTACTCAAAATAATGCGAAAATCCAAGAAAATTATGTCAATATTATTTTAAGTTAGAAAGGCACCCTTTTAAATTTTGTTTTTTCTTTGGTCATGTTTGAATTTGCAAAACACTATAAATTCCCAGTTAGAGGTATGCTTTTGTCCTTACTGAAATTAACAGGAAAATCATAAGAATTACAATTTTCCATGTTTCATAGTGAAAACATCCTACACAGACTTTAATGGTTACTGAGATCAGGAGTGCTACATACTTCTTCCTGCGATGCTAGGTTTTGCAGTTATTTTTCATACCTCTGTCATCACTAGAGTCAACTTTTTATTAAGTTAGTATTGGGTAGGTTTATGCATTCATTTCATTTCTTATGGTAGCCCTAAAAATCTCACAGTCTTTCACATCTGTGTGTCTCACCTGCAACAGGCTGCTTCCTCAGTGGTGAATTCACTCAGGAGGTGAATGTTGCTGAAGACCAACAAGCAAGATTTGTGTGGAGCTTGTGAGAGAAGGAAAGGGCCTGAGAGAGGCTGGTCAGCCCCTAGAGTGAGGAGGACCTGCCTATGAAGGGCTAACAGTCCCAGTGGAAGGAGGCTTTGAGGGGACTCAGTATTTTGAACTGGGGGCCTGAATGTCAAAGGTCTTCCCTGGGAGGAAGGCGGCAAGAAATGGTGCCAGTAGTTTGGAGATGTTCACATACCAGTGCATGAAGTGTTGTGCTGGATTATTTGAGAGAGTGGGACATGAGAAAGGACCAAACCTCTTGGAGCAGATCTACCTAAAGAGGAAGCTCTTAGTTTCAAATTTTCCTGTACCTTTGTCATCTTTTCTTATTGACCCCATGACCATGGCAGGAGACCTCCTTGTAGCTTGGGTTCAGTGTGACCCTGCAATCAGAAGACATGACCGCATGCATCCAATCAGGTCACTTGTGACTGCCACCATGAACGTGAAGAGGAGAAAAGTCAGAGTGGGTGAGGACATGGTGAGCCCTGGTGCTGCCTGGGCCTGGAAGGATCCAGTGGCACATCTAAAGAAATAAGCCATCGTGAAGTAGAGAGCGTTCCTCAAAAGAACTACACAAGATGACCAAAACAAGCTGTTTCCAAGGAGATACTTGGAAACAGCTAGGTTTCTGCTGGCATGACTTTGTCAGCATGTCTGGAAACTCCTAACTGAAGCACAGTTCCAGCAGCCAGGCTTTAGTGCAGATCAGGACTCAAAAAGGGTCAGGATGCTCTGATGCATAATTTCCAATGCAGGTCCTGCTAGATCAGGATGTGTTTTTCATTTGAAGTTGAGCTACTCTAACCTAATTCCCTCCAAACAAACAAACAACTGAACGAGCAAGCAAACAACCCCGTGGGAGGGATGGCTTATTCGAGCACAGCGGGGAGCAAAGTGGGGTGGGAACCAACTGGCTCCAAGCGCCGGCGCTGGCCTTGTTTTCCCCTGTAACTTTCATCCTGTTTGTCACTGTTACCAGGGGTTTACAGACTCAAAGCAAACATCTGGTCTGGTTTAATACCAACAAGAAAGAAAACTGGATATTAATTTTGATATGATAGTAAAGCAGTTTGATAGTGCTCACGCTGACAGAGCCACCACACCATTTACAATCTCTAAAACTAAATTGGTTTTCATAAAACCATTGTGAGATCATATTAGGACTGACAATTAAAATTATAATGCAGCCTAGCCTGCTGAGGAGCAGTAAATTTTCTGGGAATTTGGTCAGTTGGTTACATTGATTTTATATTAGGTTAGAGAAAATTTTGTTCATGTAAAGGCAAAAGCAGTTTAAATCTGTTTCATACATTGCAGCAGGGTCTCACTGATTAAAAATACCTGGGCCTCTTCCAAACTTGTCGTCATACTGGCTACATGACTGTTATAAGCAAACCCCCGCAAACAGAAAGATCTGAAAGTTCAAAGCTTATTTAACTCGTGAGTGCTTGTAAAAGGGAAAAAATGCCATTTCTGTATGGAATAATGGCTCGTAACTTTTCCAGCATTATTTTTTCATTAATATCACCTGAATCTGATATGCATGTTTCACAGCAGACTCTAAATAAGAAATCTGGTACCTTTTGGTGTGTTGTTCCTGTACCATCTGGCTAACAGGTACTGTACTGTTCTTGCAGGGTGACGCACCAAATAAAAAAGTCAGATCTTTTTAAAGTCACAATAAATTTCCCAAATGAGTTTGTGTGAAATGTTAAAAAGCAGAAGATAGAGGTTTTGGGTTACATTGCCTCTAATTTGAAAGGGGGATAAGTGGAGCCAGGTGGGCTGCTTAGCCAATACCTGCCTGCTCCAGCTTTTTGAATCTGTGAACATTACACCCGGATACAGATGGAAATTGGAAACAATAAATGATTATTACAGAGACTTTATCATCCTGTAACTCGTGCACAAAAGATGAGCCACTCTCAAGGACACTTTGAAAGTGTGCTGCTTAGGCATGTATCCAGACAGATGTGGAGGAGTAGGAATATGCCATATATCAATTGAGAGGAATAAGACTTCTTAATTCTACTGTGACAAGCACAAGCATCTTCTGAAAAATAAACCTCCCCTTATCAGCATTAATCTGGTTTCTTTCTGATGTCTCTTTTTTGGTTAAGATGAGCATCTCCCATTTCCATGAATCTGTCAGTCCACAGCTGGAAATGAGGGATGGTACAAGCAGACAGATAGAAAAAGGGGGCTTATGATACCTTATCAGAGTTACAGCTACAAGCCATAAAGGCAAGCTCAGACAGTTAAGATCTTCACTCCCGCTGGCCACATCGGACTTACAAGTCTGTATTCCGATTAATTTTCAAAAAGCTACATTTCAGGACAACAACTGCAAATAAAGCAAAATCAGAACATACTCAATGACATATTTCTTCATTGACTGCTCACAGACAAAACTTTCCACATGGATGGCCTGATTTTGTTGGGGAATGGCTGGGAAGCAGAAAAATTTCCATCACAAAATATCTCACTTTCTTCCAGCTTGTTTGACAGGGGCCAATTACCCTGTGTCCTGTGGTCCGTGCTGCTTGTTCCCTGCCAGTTGTTGGAAGGAAAACATGGCTCTAGGGGCTTTGGCAACAGCTCAGCTCAGATCCATCACAACCTCAGGTGAGCCAAATCTCTCTGCAGCAGTGTCTGTCTTTTCCCATTAATGAGGAAGGCTGGAGCTCAGGGCTTTCCTTTGGAAGTCTTGAGTTGGTGACAAAATGAATGCTGAGAGATGAAAAACCTCAGCAAGGGGAGATGAGCTTCTCTGCACATCTCTGTAGGCAGCTGACAGGCTCTTCTTTCGGGATGGGAGACCACCACAGCCAGCACAAGTCCTGATAAAGCTTGTAAGTACTGGGCTGGTCTTCCTACACTTGCCTCTGAATCTCACCTGTGTGAGAAGGTTTTCTAATTCTGTTTGAGACAAGTACACCAAGGGGCTGAGCATCAGGGTGCCATGCCAGGGACTGGGGTGAAGAGCAATACATAAACCCAAGGCAGGGGTCCCAGTCAGCTGTACCCTGAGTGAAGCATGAGGGCTGTAAGGGCACGGCTGGCCACCCTCCATGTGGCACCCTAGTGGGACAGCAGGGGATACCATGCCCCTGCACAGGGATCCCGCTTACACAGCTGGGATTCAGAGTCCAAGAGCTCTACTCGGGAACCTAAGGCATGCCGCTCTTTTAAGGGGCAGGTTTTGTTTTTTCACAGTATTGCAAGGCTTTCTTAAAGTTCACTGAGCAAAGTGCATTGCACTTTGGGTTAGAAAGGAGAGGGCAGAGTACCCACTGTGCTGGACTTTGGTGATTAAGTTTGCTCATGGCTTTTTTCTGCCTCTTACCCTCATGCATTACCATTTTTTACATTGTCTACTGTTGTCAGTCTTTTTTCCTTCGCAATAGTCAGCTCACTTCAGCTCCTTGTCAAGCATCACTAGGCTCTGCAACACAGTAATTAGTTAAAGGGCAGATAGGGAAAATAAAACATGAGCTGGAACAGCAGGGCTGCATTTAAAAGAAAAACAAAAACCTCTTCCAAAATACCTCCATGCACAAGAATGGGAAATTATTCCTTGGAATTGGATCAAATCAGGGTATTCCATAAGATGTAAGACTTCACTCAGGAGGAACCACTGGAATGAAGTGTGATGGTGAGCTAAACACCATCTCTATTTAAAAGAGAAAAAATCTCTATTGTATGAGAAATAAAACAATATTTTCAACATTTATATTCATTCTGAATTAGTGGAAATGCCACAAGGATGGTAATTCTTTGGCCTAGCACAGAAAATGCCGGTTTCATAACAGTTGTATATGTTAACATACTTGTTCCCTTTGGGGTATTTGTATGTCTTACCAGCTTAAATAGCACCACTACTTATAAACTAGTACACAAATGCCTAACAGATGTACAAGTTCACATGAGAAGAATTAAAAAACGCACAAAACCCCTCACTCTTTCACAACTAATCTGCTTTAATGTAGCAAACACAGCCCACTTGCTCTTCCTTCACTGTGAATGCTTTCTTACTCTGTGAGATCCCTGAATCCCAGCCTACCCTTTGTTCTTTCATATTTGAAATAGCTGTTGGACTTTTAGAAGCCCTCTGTAAGACTTTTTTAATTGTCTCATGAGACCCAATGCTCTGAACAAGCATAAATAAATGTCTTTCAAAACTCTGAGAAGGATTTACTGGGAGGGTTGAGGTGGGTACATTGCCCCTTACATAACAGCAGATGAGCTGTAACCCTCAGGTTTCCTTTTCTCCCCTTATCCACGACTTTGAGGCATTCATGTCTGAACAGTTTGATCACCATTTAACTGGCGCATTAGCCTTCATCTAAACAGTTTTGAACTCCTAGTTCTCCTTCTTCCTTCTTCATCATCTCTTTGGGCCAGAGCTGTCTGGAGCTGATGCTTCTTCCTTCTTTCTTCTTTCTTCTTCCTTATTCTTTCTTCTACCTCCTGTTTGCTGTGTCCTTTCTTCAAATCCTGTACATTTAGGATATTTCTATGATGTCCCACAGTGTGTTCCTGCAGAGAGATGGCCTGAGTAAGCTGTGCATTACCAAGCACAGACAACATAGCACAGAGGTCTTTGCAAAATAAATCAGCCTGCAGTGTTTCCCTGAAGATAAATTTATCCTTAGAAGTATAATAATATAGTCTTCCTGAACTGCAATATTATTTGGGCTTAGCTGCTTCTACTGTCCAAGTTAGCTTGCTTATGTTTGAGGCAGATTGTTGGTATGGCAGTAATTTTTGTGACACCTCCTACATGACTCAAATTCAGCTCAGCAGTGGAGGATGTTTGGACTGATCAGTCACTCAAATGAGTTTCTCCAACTGCTGCACAGAGCATATGGTCTTGTGTGCTGTATGACGCCAAAGTAATTCTTATGCTATTAAGCAACCATGTATTTTCTGAAAGAAATGTGAGAAAAATGCTTCTAAACTAATTATTAGTCCATGCTTGCAGGAGCATAAATGAGGAATAAATTTCTGTCACTTTGGAAGCAATCAGTGCTCTGCTGAGCATCCATTACCTTTATGGTCACTAAGCTTAACAAGATGACAGTTAAAAGATTGCAAATGCTATATCCTTAACAGTGCCATGAATCTTGCTGGTTTACTGTCACCAGTGAGACCTAGATCATCTGGCATTTCCCCCACGCTCTTTGCTGTAGATCCTGCCTATGGCTTTTGGGTTAGCTCTTCTCCTTTGTCAAGAGAAGCAGTAAATAAGCTGGTAAATCTGTCCTCTGCATTGTCATATTGTAAAGTTACACCGCATCTGTACTTTCTTCTTCGTTTTGTTTTTTAATAATCTATTGGGTTTGTTTGTTCAAGTTAATGAAAATAGTATGTTATTGTTATGTAGTTATGCCAAAACACTTCACCAGAAATTTCATAAATGTTTTCTGGTGCGTTGCCCGGTTTCATGTGGTTTCATTTTTTTCCCTTCATATACAAGAAAAGCACATGGAAGATAAAGATCTTAGGGTTAATACAGCTAGAAAAAGCCCTGGGAAGATTCCCTCAAACAGCAAGAAAGGAGTTAATGAAAAATCAAGTACAAATGAATTATTGTCTGGCAGCTAACAGTAAAGCTTTAAGGCCTCAATCACAGCTTTTATTTGCAACGGTACACATTTATTCTCAGCAGGAGTCCAGCCAACTTTTGGGGAGACCATTTGTGTGAGAAAGCACACATCACCACAGGGAGAGGTTTTGCTACCTAACATTTGCAGCTTCACAAAGTTTCACAATTGTCCTTTGCTCATAGTAGCATTTCTTTTAGGCTAGTGAGTTTCCATTTAGTTAAAAAGAGAGGGTCTTTGCCTCCAGGGATTTCATAACAAAAGGTCAAAAAACCCGAAGGGAATCAACCAAGGTTTGGGGTTTTATTTTTTGTCTAAATCATCAGGATGCTACAAAACAGCATTTCACTAGCGTGTGTCTTAGGATGTCTCTGACTTGTTCTGTTAGTACAGAGAGGCAATTTTCCCAGAACACATCCATTATCTGTGCAAAAATGCTTGTTTTGGAGATGGCACCTGAGAAGTTCTAGAACTGTGAAAAAGGGAATTACAAGAAGACAAAGCCTAACAAACTTTAGTTTGTTCTGATACATAGTGCAAAATTTGAGTGCAATAGACTTGCAAGGAGGAATATGTGTTAAAGTGTAGAATTTGTCCCTCTGATGGTAATATATCTTCTAATTTAATTTGAAAGCCTGGATTCTGATAAATCAGCTTTATATCCCATCTTTGCATCCTGTCTGTACACATCTACTGAAGTTCTGAGCTGTGGAACTTCCTGGATATTTTTAAAAAGCAAAATATTCCTCATTTCTGATTTCTCTGTTGTTCATGCTAAATTTCATGGAAAGCACTCTTTGATTTTATTCAAGTGGGATCAAACTCTCAAACATAATTTAAGACCTCAGCCAGTTCCAATTGCGGCAACCAGGTCCAAAAACTAACAGCTAAACTTGCATATGCAGATTGCCAAATGGAAGGAAAACAGGCTGAAAGAAGCATAAATACAAAGGGCACTGAAAAGAAATTTATTGGAAATGAACACTGAGTCTGAATTAAAACCTGAACTGCTTTCAAATCAGTTTCAAAGAACTGATACAGAAAAGAAAGGCCTTCTTAGCCAGTATTATGTCCCTTACCTTAGATAAACTAACCTACTAATGATGTAGAGCGGAGTCATATTTTTCCCGGATGCATCTGCCAAATATCTATACATGCAAGTGGAATCACAGATCCTGGATTGCTTTCAGAGGCTGGGATGTAGACATGTAAGTTCCCAAGTCAAAGTAATGTGACCCTCTTTGTAGCTAGATACCTTTTTTCCCTCTAGTTTCACATACACTAGTACAAATTTCCCCAAGACCAGTCACATCTGTGCATATGTGAGGAGGCACATATGCTGTGATGAACCACATGATAAGGGCACAGATTCTGAATACAGGGTCCAGGCTGCAGTATTGGGCCACAGCCTTTCCCCTGCTCTAGGACACCTCAGGCCCGAGTAGCAGCTTTGGCAGATTTAAGATCAAGCAGACCAGCTGGATTTGACATTTAATTACCAGAAAGTTAAGAACAAAAGGAATGAAGTGAAGTAAAGCAAAAGGAACAAAGAGTTGTATGTGGTGAGATGGTAGGTTGTGGTAAACTGTGGTAAACTGTTATTTCTCAGTCCTGCCCACAACGAGTTCCCACCTCTTCTCACCTAGTGCTCTTCTGCTCACCTTTTCAACCCCACCCCTCCAGCACTTTTCAATCTGCAGGTCTCCAACCCCTTTCACTCCTCCTCATCTGCAAATGTTCCTGATCTGTATTTCCAGACCTCCTTGTGCCTGGTCTCTAATGCCCGTGCATGTCTCCTGGGTAAAGCACAGCTTTTTTTTGGGATGATATCCCATCCCCCCCCTTAGACTTGTTCCATCCCCACCTCTGTCCACATCCACTACTGCTCTCCCATCCTGGCTATGTCAGCTCCATACCCTGATTGTCCCTGAAGACTCAGTGGCGTGTTAAGAACCTGGTCACAGTCTGCAGCCACAAAGAGCCTTCCAGAGCTGCACCATGAAGGTGCAAGGTGTGGCAGAGACATGACTTTGCCTTGGATCAAAAACTGGGAAGATGTCATGGCTCTGCCAACATGCCAGATACCAGTCTCACTGGGTAGGAACATGAAGTAGGAGCCAGTTACAAAGGTGTGCATTGTTGGAGACTTGAGTCCACCATCAAAGAACTACTAGTTGTTCATCAAACTTACAATAAATTGTTAATAGTAAGTTGTTACCAAACTTACAATAAATATAACAATGTCTAGGACATCTGGGGTTGGGAGAACCAAATATGGAGCTATAAGTCTTTTGTGGAGCCACAGAATAAATTCAGTGAACTTCCTCTCACACACAGAGACAAATTATTTCCATGAACACAAGTCGGTCTTATCCTCTTCCTCCCATATTTCCCCCCCCTCTTCCTCCACCAGTAGAGGTACAACAATAAAACAGATTTTCTTAATCTGTCCTTGGAAAGACCTGCTGCACATTAGTAACTTCCCTTTTGAAATCTAAACTGAGAAATTGTATGCACTAGCATACCATATTGTGTTATTATTCTTGAAGCCAAGCTCCCCTTGGGTACCTATACAGATTTAAAAAGCAGTGACAGGATATACAGCTGGACAGAGGATTTCCAGTGGAGCCACTGTCCAATGGACAGTGACATTTTGGTGGAATGTGTTGATTCTGTCAGAATTTGTGCTGGGAGCCAGTCTGGTAAGCAGGTGGATGGCCAGAACCACAATATATATTCCATTATACATTTCTTTTGTCTTTCTGACTTTCCCTTCCAATTTGAAATAAAAAATAAATCAAATCTGGAAATGGTAATTTTTCTGTGGAGCAAGAATTCCTAAGCCTTAACCAAAGAAGAAACTGTATGTTTATTTTTCCATTTGGCTCTTCCTCTCTGTTTCTCTGGCTTCTCTCACTCAGCTACCCTTCTCATTCCCCTTTTTTGTTCCTTCTGCTCATTTTCCCCTTTTCACTGTTCCATTTCTGAACTGAACTGTTCTCTCACTCCTGGCTTTGCAATCTATTTCACAGCTGATCCCTTTGCTGAGTGTGAGCTCAGTAACACTGGAGGTGAACTTTCACACTCATGTCGATTCAGAGGATTAGGGTAGACAGGTTTGCCCCTCTCTATGAAGTAAGTAAGGTTAATGTATAAACTTCCTCTCTCTCTGCTTTATAGTCTCCTCGGTTTTATTATCTTAACTTGCCATTTTGTTTTAAAACCCTGATCCATATCTAAACACAACCTCATGTGAACTACCTGGCCACCACCACCACCACTTCACCGCAGCCTAGCTCCCCTCTTTGAGTATTAGAGCTGCCGTTTGAAACAGGACTTTAAATTAGAAATGACTTCAGCGTTCAGTGCAGTTCCTTCAGTAATGGAGTTTGCTAATGGAGTTCCTGCTATAGGCACCTTTTTCCTCTCAGCCTGAGAAAAGTTTTACCTCCCTTATTAGTTTCACTAGCAGTAGCACAGGTTGTTTTAATATTCTCTGCTGCCTGTAACATATTGCAGATGTACCTGTGTGAAATGGTCTCTCGTTATTGGAATGCAATAAAAAGAAAACAAGCTTCTCAAGAGGAAAGAAGGTAAAAGAAAAAAGTTAGCCCAGTTTGGGCCTGAAATTCCCCAGATTTTTATACTAACATTAACGTTTATAATACAGCTATTAAATTACACATACAAGTGCATTTAAAAGGGCTCTGGGCTAAATTCCGTATTCTTTCCTTTACTCAGTCCCTACGTCTGTTGCTGAAGCAGTAATAGAGCTTGCCTGATTAAGGCAGAAAAGTAACATTTGCAAAAGCATGGAAGTGATTCTAGGACCTCTTCCCTGAAATTCAGAAGCCTAAGGTTATGCTCCTGTCATGCCACACAGAACGATGAGCAGACACCTGACACAGCGGAAAGCACACCATTTCAGCAGCAGCAGGAGTCTGGGTATCTCTTCTGTGCTATTCCCCAGGTCAGGGCAGAGCATTTGAGATCAGCTGCACCTTGTAGACCTGGTTGCAACATGCTGAAGACTGGGGCTGGCATTCACATGTTTCTGCACCGTAGCTTGAGAGTACTGGTTTTGTTATCCGTGCACTGTGTGTTCTTGCATGGTGTCAATCTACTGTGAGTCAGTTTTTAAATGGGACCTAGTCTCCTAAGTTAATGGGAAATTTGAAAAATGTCCATGGAAAACACAAGGGCCAAATGTTTTCCCCTGAAGGAAAACCCTCATCTGGTATGGTTCTGACACACTGTGCCTTTTCTCATTAAGCATGCATTGTGTTAGGATACTTGAAATGAGGGGAGCTATATCATATACATATGATACAAGCTGTATCAAGTATATATTGGTTGTTCCTAAAGGAAAAAGGGCCAACTAATCCAACAGAATAGCATCCATGCTGATCTGAAGTATGTTTAATGCAGCACAAAAGTGGTAACAGGATCAAATTATGTGCCTGTGCACTTGTTCTGTGCACCCATGGCTATCTCTAAATGGCTTTTGGATCATCTGAGCTGGCAGATGAACTCATTCTCTAATTCTAAATGCACCTTCAAATTGCTCGCATGAGTGTGTAGGTGTCTCCACCAAGTAACTTGAAGCCAGTACAAGCATTTTCATTTGTTTTAATTCACTGCCTCTGTGAAATGAGACCAAGGCAGAATGTCCCTGTCTTCCTCAGAAGAGCACAGGATTGTGCTAGTGCATTTCTCAAGGCAAGGTGCATTATTTCACACCGGTTTACTCCAAGTTCTGAAAGAGTTCCTTGCAAACACTGGTTTTCACCCAGGGTTTGTGTTTTCAAGTGCAGTGTTTATAATGGATCCCTAATAGTTTGAGTGTTTTATTACCCATTGATGGTGGAGCTAGAAACAGGAATGGTTTTTCTGGCATGAGAACATCATCTATGATTTCAGAGGACTTTGTGTACTAAAATGTAAGGGTTGATTGCAAATGTGTTGCTGTTGGTCCCATCCCAAAACAGATCTCACTAAAAAAGGAGTCTAAGTCAACATAGCTGGGGATTCTGACTTAGGTTTGTGTAAATCCATGAGTTTTTGGTGATCTAAAACTAGGGGAAAAAACTGTAACTGGCCCTCTGTATCTTGAGAGAGAAACAGTGAGAAAGAAACTGTTATTGAAGTGGAAAGGAAAGAAAACATTGTGCAGCAGTTGTTTGCAATGGGCTAGTTCATCAGCATGGTTAATTTGGCAAAGCTCTGCTGCCTTCAGTGAGGCTGCCCCATTTTATACCACTGGAAGACCTGTCTTGGTGTAATTTATTATTACTGTCAGGATTCCCTGTAATTTTAATCTTACAGCACCTATGAAGACCGATGCGTTATGCACACCATAAGGGAATCATGAGGGAATCATAAACCATTTGGTAATATTGGATAATCCCTGAAGCTATGAGTCACTAGAAACAGAGGCCCTTCATGCATCGTTTGAACCCCTAATTACCCAACACATATGGGTGAAAAGTGAGAGGCAACAGCAGGGCCAGAAGCAGCCAGAAAACACTGGATGAGCAATTTTGAAGGGGACTTCCTTCCCATTAATATAAACAACCTTCTTTCCTTCCTAAATAGTGCACCTGTTAGCAAATATATTCCTGTAGAGCTGCTCTCATGCATCTGCTTACGACTTTGCAGAGGAAGTAGCTAATTGACATTAGGGGACTTTGAGGTGTTTCCTGACTATAAACGTGCGGTATTTAACACTGCTTTATAGAACACAATGCTCAAAACACTGCCAAAAACTCCAGAGCCCTGCTGAAAATATGGAAGAAGCAAAAGGTTTCCATGTCCAGAACAGTGACCTAGGATTTAATCTGTTTCCAGGTAGAATTAATAGCAGTCTGGCATGCAGCCCAGTCTCTTTCTCTGCACAGAATGAGTCCTGATGAGAGTTTTTTCCTCTCTGAGTGACTAATCGCATCTCTTTTCAAAGAAACGTGATTCCCTTGATCATTCTCTGTTCCTTGGGGTGGAAAAATCAGATCTATTGAAGAGAAATCTGAGAAACTGCAAGAACATTTTAGAAGCAGGGTGCAGGCAATGGTGGCAGCAGGTCTCACACTGTGCCAGGCTCAGCACATGCTGCGCAGCAGGAAGGGGGCTTTCAGCCCCTCAGCTGCCTACAGCTTGAAATCACTTGTGATTGCCTGTGGGATACACTACCCAGGCAGGGCTAATGCTCTAACCTGCAGCCTATGGGTGTACAAATGAGCAAAGCGTTGCAATGAGAATGAAGTCCTTCTTTGAATGTATTTTGCAATTCTTTCAAAGGGAACCATTTTTAGGCAAGTTTTTGGAAGGAACGAGGTTAATAATCTTGCTCACTCTGCATTTTTTGTTCCCTATCTTTTGAATATTTTGGTTGATTCCAGTGCTATTGAGGCCTTACATATCTTGGAGGATTCACGAAGAGAGAGAGAGGGAGAGATTTATGACTGCCCCGAATGTGTAAAAAGCTGCAGCAGAACCCACATCTTCATAAACATAGGAGCCAACCAGTCCTGCAGTGGCAAGCAAAAGGAGGCTCCATTAGTTCATATGCCCCTTTAATTTAAATACTCCTGATGCATTTCGAGTCAACCACATGACAGAACTGAAAGAATTTCTCATGAGATATGTGGGGCCTTAGACAGTGGTAATGGATAGGACCATCAGTCAGTGGTGTTACTTCTGGTTGTTGCTCAAGGTAAAAGTGGGCATTTGTACTTCAAGTGTGAAACTCCAGAGGGGAATGGGCTGCTGAAAGTTCAACCAGCAGGCAGGTAGAGAGGATTGAGACTCTGCATTTGTTACAAGGCTGTTGCTGGCTTTAAGACATCTGTAAATCAGGTCTGTCTGTTTAAAGAGGCAATTAAAGAATTGCCTCTTTAAATCTTCATCAGCCCAGTACTGGTCAATGGGATGGAATATCAGAGTATGCTTCTGGGGGAAAAGTGAGATATAGGTACTACTCCATCCCTCAAAGGTATGTTCAAATTTGCCCCAGTGGCTGCAAAGCACAGCTGGATGGTGAAAATGTTACGGATTTGGCTATGGGCTTGTTACAGAAATTATTGCAAGAGAACACTCTGAAGTAACAATCTATTATATTTCTGGGAATATTTTTTTCACCTCACTATAGCTGGATGTTTTGCTCTTTTTTTACTTTAAGTTTCGCTTGCTAATCTGTTCCTCTCTGTCTTTTTTTTCTCCTTTTAGGAAATTCATTTGTGAGTAACTTCAAAAATGGAAAATATTTTTAAAACTATAAACAATTTCTTTTGTTTTCTTGTGGGGGTCTGTTAGCTGGCACTGGTCTAAAGAAGAAATCCCACAGCTCTCGCAGCCAATTTGGTTTGGTTTTCTCCTTTGGTTTATTTTATAGTTACAGAGGCCGGATGGGTGGAGATCAGATCAGTATCATTGCAATCCCTGTTATATCTGTCATCCCACAAGTCTGTCTGCTTTCCAGAAATTATTTCAGCAGTTCTATCAGCTACTATACTGTGCTATTTGGTGCTTCTCTTGCAAAACACACCTATAGCATCTAAAGACAGGAAGAAGAAGGTTACTTTTCCACAGCCTGTGTGTACATCAAGAAAGCTCTAGCACATCTCTGAAACTTGTGAAACAGCCTCTTCTTTTTTGTGTATAATTTTTCCATTTACTAAACATCTCTGACTTCCTTTTCACCTGCTGGTGTGACTGTCTCTGTGCAGAAGAGGCAGCCAAAATTCCATTTTTATTATTAAAAAAAAAATCTCCCAAGCCCCAAATCCTTTGTTCTATTGAAGACGCTGGAAGCAGCTCTGGGCTGACGGAAATCAGCAACAATGTTGACATGTACTTCACAGGGTCTAAGCTTTCCTTCAGTAATATTATGCCAGAGTGTAGATCTTCAAAGAATTTTCTCTCTAGAGAATTTCTCAACCTCTACTTTCTTACACAGAGTCAAGCTGGGAATAGATGCTTCCTTGTTAATTTAAGTGGTACTTGTCTAGATGCCTTAAATCAAGACAGTATTGCTTTTGTCACTGTACCATTTTGCATATGGGAATCCCCAGAAGATTCAGACACTGGCACCACACAAAATAGGTAACAGAGAAGATTAAGATACTTTATGTGTCTTGCAGACAAGAAACCAGACCAGCTGCCTTGATCTCTGTCAGCTGGGAAAGGACATTAATCAGAATGAAAGGAAACCCAAAACCCAGTTGTATTCCTTTGCTCATTCTAGTACTCAGCTCTTAAGCAGAGGTAAGTAAAACACTTCTGGGCATATTTGAACTATTCTTTTTTTCAAAGATTTAATTTATACCCACTTTTCATGAGAGAGAGACATCAGCAATATGTAGTAGCTCAGGACAGGGAAGAAAAGATACATGCATTGGGAATCTGTACTAGGACAGTGATGGTACTTAAGACTAAGAGAGCCACAGGCCAACCACAGAAGAGTCAGAGCCAAATTTAATGTTAAGTAGTATATCAGTTCCAGGTAGTTATGAATCCAAAACTCTGCAGGAATGGGTATTATGGAAAACTCATATAGTTCTGATCTTCAGGAACTGTGAATAAAAATAAAAACCAAGAGAATGGAAGAAAGGGGTCTATAACAACCAACAAAAATGATAAAAATTAAAATGAACAAAAAATATCACCTAATATAACACTAGCATTGCAGGTTCATTCTCCCGCGTACTGCAGCACATCTGAGAGTGGCATTCAAAAGCAAGACATGATTTTTACAGAGGAATAAGACTGATGTTAAGGCTATTTGCATATACTTATGTAATTAATCATTGGTTGAATCAAAGCTGTAGGCATAAAATGTAAGTTGCTTTTAACTTAAGTTTGTTGGTTGGGTATTTGACCAGAGGAAATAAAGTTGTTGATCTGTTCCTCTTCAGTTGCACTGCATTAAAGTGTGTTCAGAAGGCTTGATAAAGTATTTTTCATAGAACCTTTATCGTGTGGCTGATTTATGTGGCTACTTTGATGGTAAGGAAGTTTAATTAGTAATAGTTGCAGTTCTTGAAGAGAATTTTAACAAGGTGCCTCACATATGAAAAGTACAAAAGTCTCTTTGTTCTGAACAACCTCTAACAGGGTGTGTAAGGAGACTTTTCCTCACTCCACTCATTCTAATAAATTAGTAGGCTGCTTTGAGCAAGTAAGCGGAACAAGATCACAATACCATCAAGCTTCACGTCCTGGCCCACTGAGTGAACAGTTGTGCCATTGCTAAATTGCTGCAAAAGATTTATACCAACATCAATGCTGGGATTTCCTTCCTTACTTCAACAAAAAGGAGCTTCAAACTCCAGAGATCCTTTTCTAGCTGTGTCTAGCTTGGTGTCAAAGCTATTTCCCCTGTGCATGCAGAGAAATTGGTACATGCAGGGAGTGGGTCACCTCATCTAAACTCAGGAGCTTAGGAGAAGTCAATTCGATTGCTGTAACCAAATCTGCTGAAAACAATCTTCCACACTTTCTGTTATGAAAAAAGGTGAAGCTGGTATTGCAATGTCCTGCTAATACAGGCTGTGTACTCATCTGAAGAATATAATGTATTCTTGTGTAACTTTTAATAAATAGTTTGGTGTTGTCTGAAAGGCAGTGCCTGTGCCACCAATCAAAGGTAGCCAGAGATCACTCTCTGTACTAAAGGCATGGCATTGATGCTGTCCACAGACCTGAACTCCATGCTCTCTCAAAACAGAAATGTCAGGCAGCTTTGCAGGACAGGTCCCTGGCAGGCACTGGCTGGAGCACGGCCTGGGGCAGCACTGATGGGCACCGGCCAGAAACAGACGGGAGTGTGCTGCGTGTCTCAGCTTCACAGTTGTGAACCAGGGTGTGAGGTGTGCCCTGCCTGCTTCTTGTTTATTAGAACAGACCTAGTCAAGAGACTTTATCTTGAAAAATACAGTTAATACTGAAAGCACTTCTTTTAGCAGCAAAAGACCAGAGGCTCAAAAGTGACAGGTAGGGCAAGGTGGTATTTTCAAAATGTGAGGACTTATAGACAATTTCCTATGGTTATGGATATAATTTCATCTGTTCTTTAAGAGAGGTCCCCAGAGAAAAAGCTGCATTTCCTGTATGGTCCCTAAGGGGAGCCTGATCAAATTACTTTTGATTATTTTAGCTATATCAGATAGACTATCTGACAGTGTCTCAAATCCTTCTCTGTGTGTAGAGATGGTGCCTCATACATATCATAAATGCTCTGAAAGCTTCTAACAGTCTGGCAAGAGAGCAGTGGAACAGAATAATCATTTTTTCTGGTACTTCAAATGTATGACTCATGAAGGAAAAAACAGTCCAAGCATTTATCAAACATCAGGATTTATGATAAGACTAGGAGAGGTCAAGAATACTATCTTCAATTCCTTCTTTTTGGTGAAGCACTTTAAAATTCTGAGGTCTAAGACAGGTCAGAGGACCCCAGTTTCAAGGGGATAAGGAACTACAGCGAACAAAACCTCTCTCTGCAGCATTGTGAACAAACTCTCTCTTGCTCTGAGGAATCCAAGGGGAATTGTGCTAGGGAGTTAACTTAGTCTCATAAGAATTGAGAAGAAAATGAATGGACACAAGAGAGGGACTAAAACCAGAAACTATGTAACACTTCCCCAGTGTCTAGGGTTAAAGTGAATTTCTGAATGACAGTGAGGTGCTTTAGAAGTTAGCTTTTGTGAACAAGTCTCCTACTTGCCATAGGGATCCCCTGTGAAACTTACGTACATAGAATTGGGAAGTTACTTTGTGACACTTTGCCTTCACCAAGTGAAGTCCTGTGGTTCATTACAACTTTCACACTTGATGCAAAGCAGTAAGTTATTAATAATGATAAGGATTGTCTACAATGGGGACAAAAGGGTGAGTTCCTATGTTTACTTAGATTATATTGTCATGTACAACCAAATCTCTGACAACTGCCAGCAGGTTAAGAAATACATAGAAATTGGTTACAGAATAGATCACCCATTCCTAAGAATGCAGCCCCAAAGGTTACACAAGCACAGGCTTTAAAGCAAAGAGGTATTTCTCACTGTGGCAATCTGTGCACTTTGAAAAAATTTATTACATAGACTCAAGCAGGATTTTTTTGGTCTTGGGTATATATTTAACTGCAGAGACAATGGGATTCAAGCGTGCGATTAAGAAAGCAAAACCAAAACAAAACACATATATTTCTTTAGTGGCTTGAGATAAAGAGCTGAATATGGCGTCTCATATTTGAAGCACCTCAAAACCAGACATGAGGCTTTTTAGTACTGCAGTGCTGCTAACGGCTAACAACTCTCCAAGAGTAAGGAAGAAGACAACGTCTCTTGTTCTTCAGCCATACTGCTCAGATGCTGACTGAGATAAAGGTTTTTCATAAAGGAAACAGTTATCATCTCTTCCACTGAGAGCCCTCAGTCACACTTTCTGGCACACTGCAGAGCTGATGAAGAAGGAAGGGTTAGAAAAATAAGCAGAGCACTTAGGACACTTCCTTGCGGTGGAGAGCACGGCAGCCTGGATCTGTAAT
Organism: Machaerirhynchus nigripectus; assembly: GCA_013397975.1. Lineage (NCBI taxonomy): Eukaryota > Metazoa > Chordata > Aves > Passeriformes > Dicruridae > Machaerirhynchus > Machaerirhynchus nigripectus. The sequence continues at coordinate 4,096,280 of VZRQ01000586.1, forward strand.
GAGCGATACAGACCTCTTGTGGTGGTCAAACCTCAGTATGTTTCTGCTAGTTAACTAGTGTATATTTCACAAAAATTAGCTGGCATTTTTTACATATATTAGAACACAACTGGTTTTAGAAATAAAAAAAAAAAATCTGTGTAGCTTTCTATTCTTTCTCAAATATCTCCGTGTTTTTAAAAACAGTCTCTTGCATGAATTTTTATTTAAATGTTTTATAAACCCTGAAATTTGTGGCACTTTTTCCTTCAAAATGTAGCAAATTAATCAGAGACCTGAAATTCTATTAAAACAGGTCTTTTTAGTGCATCTCCCGTCATGTGCACTTCGAAGTGTCCCAGGGAAATCTGGTAATTGGGAAAAGTCAATAGCAGTCAGAAGAGTTACAAGACAAACTGGGAAAACCAACAGCAATTATGCAACAAATAATGAATATATTAGAGTCCACTGAATTCTTTTCTATTGCAGAAAATGTAGACATAACTAAGAGTAGGGACCAGCTAGGGCTATTCTGTGTGACAGTGAGAAATGTTAAGGTTAAGGGTACATGGAACAATTAAATTATGCAGGCAATTCATTTGCAAAAGCTTGGAAAAAAGGGAATTATTACCTGAAAGCTGTGATCTAACCCACCAGATGACTGCACGACAAATAAACTGCAGCATGTACACAATTACCAGCAAAAATATCTGGTGGTGTTACTTGAATTTCACAAAAAGAGTGGCCTTTCACACTCACATATATATGTGTGTGTATATATATATATATATATATATGTATAGATCCATATTACAGCCTCTGTTGTGCAAATGTTCTTGCAGACTTGGCCTTATTTCAAAGAACAGTGGGTTTGACCCATATCAGCATGTTATGAAGAAGTATTCTCTTAGGTCACTTGCAAAGGCTTCCCCAGTGAGGACCTTCCGTGGGAATCTGCACTTCAGACCTTGATGATACCTTCAGAGTCTCTCCAGTATGTATGACATGCATCACACAGGATTCACAGTATTTTGAAATGCCCTTTTTTACTACTTTCCTCACCTATTTGAGAAATGCTGCCTATAGTGCCTTCTAGCAGTGCCCAGCAGCTAGACATTAGCTGTGAGCAGCCTTTCTCATGCACCTCTATGGTCTACCTGGACCTGTACCTATCAGCCCATGTAGTATCCCTACAGCAGAGTAGAAGTAGTACTCTGCTCTTCTTTGCAGGTAAGCTTTTCTTTGATGTGGTCCTGCTACGAGACCCTCTTGTGAGGCAGGTGCTCCTGATAGCGGTGTTTTTTGTTCCATAAGCACAGTGGCTCCATGCTTCACATGTATTATCAAGTCTTTGAAAAAAAAATCTCACCAAATGTCTTGAGCTTTGGGGTGAACACAGCGATATTCAAGTCATCCATGGGGAGAGCTGCTAATGATGGAGTCACATGGACAGTGTAAGGGAGCAGACCCTTACCCTTGAGGGTACCTGAGCATCTGAACCAGAGGTTTCTTTCCCAGTGATCCCATTTTATTATGAACTCCACAAGGTACTGTCCAAGACTAAGGTCCTTATAGGCCGTGGAGTCACAACAGCCTGTGGAAAGGACCAACACATTTAGACAGCATAGCTTCTTCATATAGTTGGTTTTTCTTCGTTTTTTTCTTTGAAAGACACACTGGGAGAGAACATAGAACTTCCCCAAATCAGCTACTGCACTGCTGGACACTTCTGCTCTTTTGAGCAGTTACACCAGGACCAGATGTTCAACAGTTCACTGGAGCCTGGACTAGCACATAAAAGTGGAAGAAAAGGGAACTCTACACAAAAGAAAATCTCTTCACAGAGAAATAGGAGACTTTTTGTAATATTATTCTAGTTTTTCTTAATAAAGAGAACACACTTAGTTGAAGAGCAACATTTTATAAGAAGATAGCATCTATAGATTAAGGCAAGTAGACTACTCTTTTCAAGCTGAACTCAGGATATAAACCAGAGAGTAGCACTTGGTTATCTGCAGGCCTGTAATTATTCCAACTCTCCACTGGATGTCAATACTGTGTAATACAAATGTTGGCTCTGAATTCACTGCTTAGAGCAGAGCAAGCCCTCTTTTTAGGTGTGATTATTATTTAAGAACATAATCAGGTAAGGAATGTAATTACAGTAAGTGAACCTCACCCATTAGGAGGTAGGCAGAGCACAACCTTTAATAATAAAGGCAGTGGTTTCTCCCTTCCCTGAAAAGTTAAGGTCGCAATTGTGCTTCCATTACATAGACGATGCTTTCTTCCCTGAAGGGTTAGTCAGAATTGGGAACTTGGTGTCTAAAATTTCTACAAAATATAGATAAAGTATTCTAAATAAAACCAGTTCAACACTACTTTCCAATTTTTAGAGAAAGGAGAGACTTACAGAATTCAGGCACTTGAAACCTGGTGCACAATAATTTTCATTTAAAAAAAAACCTTCTAAAACTACATGGCCAAAATTACTGATTGGCTTGAACAAGCCTTAGTTAAGCTCTGAAATTCCAAGACCTTATATCCCTTTTGCTTCTACCTAAAACCAATCTCCTGGTACAGAGTTTTTCTCTGCAGAGTAGAGGCGTGGTGGAAGAGCCAACACTAGCAGGACTGCAAAAGCAGGAGAGGCCATGGCATGAAGGTAAGGAGAGCGAAGGAATAAAAATTCCCTCGCCTGTGGATACAGAGGTTTAGAGGGTAATCTACATTTCCTCTGAAATCCCAGTGAAAAGCCCCTGGTAAAAATTCCATTAAATGAGTGGTGTAAGTGCAGGGGAGTTCAGTGATCTCTATGATGCTCCTGCTGTTGCCAGCACAGATGAGAACATGATGCCCCTTTGTTATGGTCCGGTTCTTAAAATTATTAGAAATGCCTCTGCCTGAATTAAGGTGCAAATAAGACCACATGTCAAAGTCAATAGCATGAATTTTATTTAACAGTAAATGTGAGAGAGACAGAGAGAGATATAAAGAGAGATAAAGAAAGAGAAAAGAGATGGGGGGGGACAGATCAAAGAAAATATCACCACTCCGTGGATCCCACCCACAGCCCAATCATCAATGATCCTCTCCACCTGGTCTTCTTGATGGTGAGGATCCCCCTGAAAAACGTAGAATCCAATGGATTAATATACGTTCAGGCCCAGTGGGAATGCCCAGGTACCTCTCCCAGGGTGGGCAAGTTTGAAACTGTCTCCTGCAACAGCCTCTGGATCTGTTGCATCACTTTGCATCATGGGCAGTGCTGTGGTGCAAGGCCTCAGGAGTGAGTCTGGGGAGCACTTCAAGGGGTCTTTGATGGATTCTGACACCCCCTCAGATGCCTCTCATGTGAATGTCCCATGGATGTGGCCTTCNATGGTGAGGATCCCCCTGAAAAACGTAGAATCCAATGGATTAATATACGTTCAGGCCCAGTGGGAATGCCCAGGTACCTCTCCCAGGGTGGGCAAGTTTGAAACTGTCTCCTGCAACAGCCTCTGGATCTGTTGCATCACTTTGCATCATGGGCAGTGCTGTGGTGCAAGGCCTCAGGAGTGAGTCTGGGGAGCACTTCAAGGGGTCTTTGATGGATTCTGACACCCCCTCAGATGCCTCTCATGTGAATGTCCCATGGATGTGGCCTTCCCAGGGTTGGGGATTTCACAGCTGGGCCAGTTTATGTAAGTGAGGATGGGTATGCACTGCCCCTGAGCAGAGGTTACANCAGGGTGGGCAAGTTTGAAACTGTCTCCTGCAACAGCCTCTGGATCTGTTGCATCACTTTGCATCATGGGCAGTGCTGTGGTGCAAGGCCTCAGGAGTGAGTCTGGGGAGCACTTCAAGGGGTCTTTGATGGATTCTGACACCCCCTCAGATGCCTCTCATGTGAATGTCCCATGGATGTGGCCTTCCCAGGGTTGGGGATTTCACAGCTGGGCCAGTTTATGTAAGTGAGGATGGGTATGCACTGCCCCTGAGCAGAGGTTACACTACACACCCAAAACCTCCTCCTCACAAAATCTGAGTTAGCAAAGTATCATTCCTTAATTAACAACTTTTTTTTTTTTTTATTTAAGGTAACTGAAAGACAAACAGTTTAATACAGTACTTTTGGCAAAGGAGGTGTGTTCAGGTGGGTTTTTTCCCTTTTTTTCCCCTACTTCTATATATACCAAATTAGCACAAACAAAATATAGAGAACAAAATGAACAGAAATGGGGTTTCTGTGATTGAGCTCCCAAAGCTGAGTTGATGCCAGTGGCACCCCATGCTTCTGTGATTACGCCTAACGATGCCTGTGGTATTTAACTTTCATAAGGATTTAATATTTGACACCGTGACAAGATTTTTTCCAAGCATGCATGGAGTGTTTTTTATACTCTTTATTTGGCATATTTATTCAAAATGTACTATATTTAAGATTGCTGTAATCACATACATACATTGGCTACTGGCCACAATGTTCAAGCTATTAATCATACCACAGAATCTATGGCAGATGTAAAAATTAAGTTTTATTTATCAAAGTTACTCATTGGAAATGTCAGGCCAAGAAGTTTACTCCTCAGGATTTTGACTTTTCTTACATACATCTGGCATTGGGTTCAAGGTTTTAGAAAGGTGTAAATCATATTTTTTCTCCATCCAGACAGTGTTGGCACAAAACTAAAATTTTATTTCCAGAAATGCAAACCCTTTTGTTTGGATGGCCTTTATTTTTCTGCCAAATTATACCACCAGTGCTATTTCTTTAGTCTAACACTATTTTCCATTATAATCCCATCTTTTAAGAAACAAACCAAAGCCTCTATCCTTGCAGAAGTTTCAGTCTCACAGATATAACTACCTTTCAACTGAGTTGGGAAAGTGGTCTCCAGTGACAGGCTTGGAGGATTCTGGTTACTTTTTCCACAAATAGCTAGATAAAAGCCAATAACCTGATAGAGAAAAACAGGTTCAGGAGAGAGATTGTTTCTGTGGTATGTGGGTCATACCCACAAAAGCTCAGCATATATAAACCTTAGTTGTTTATGAGTTTATTTACAAAAGACAGTGTCTTTGAATATAACTAGCATAAGTTTAAGCCGACTGGCCCCAAATGACTGTGATGCTATTTCTGTTGTTTGCTACAATGGTAAAACCTCCTACAACTCAAACTTGCTCTAGTTTTCTATTAAAAAACAACAAATTAGGTACAATAATACAGAAAATAAGAAAAAAATCCCAAACACTAACTGACAACGTTAGCAATATGGGACAAAAATACACCCACCATATGAGTGTACAGAGTGCTGCAGATTTGTTTCCATTTGGGGTTTCTTTCCCTTGAAAATTGTTTTTGCTTTACAAGCATTCTTTTTATATACATATATGCTATATTAAAGTGTAAGAACTAAATTAATTCCAATTGTCTTCTGCTTGGACTAATATATGTTATGTCGAGGGTCTTTTTTATTCACCTTCACTTTCCAAACATTGCTGTAATACATCTTTTTGTATTAGTATCATGGATCTATTGCAGCACATTATCACTCAAAAATCAGTCCTTGAGCACCTTATAAACTAGCCCAAATGAAGAAAGTACCTGAAGGAGAGTATGTAAGAGAGTGCCAGTGGAGGGCACGTCAGCATAGAAAGGAATCCTCTACTAAGATGCAGAGAAGGAAGTGTTTGGGCTTTCTTCACCCAGGCCTACAGGCTGCAAAACCCTAACAGAAACTATCATGCTGTTTTTTATTTGGCATATATCCAACAGTTTCAATAGGCTACTTCAGGCATTAGTGTTGATACCTCTGCAGCTGCTATGAGGGAAAAGATAAGCGGAGCTACCAGGTTCTTTCCGTGACTTGAAATGTGGTGATACAAGTTCAACGCACTCATTATTTATTTGTTCTTAAACACTCCTCTCAGGGTTTTTTTTTTTGTAAGTTTTCCTACATTCCTCCTACTTCAATGTCTTCTTGTTTGCCAGCATCCTACTTGTACTCCAAATGAGTAAGATTTGTTTTCCAGAATGTCAGCATTTCCAGGTGTCAATTTTCGTCCTGTTTCAGATGCAGAAGTGCCAGCAAGGGGTTGGCTCTCTTTTTCTGGCTCCACTGTACATTAAGTTCAACATTTCCTGAAAAAGGTTTGTGTTTCAGAACAACTAATTTAAAAAAAAATCAACAAAAAACCCCCAGCAAAAAACCCAACAAACTCACCAAGCCCCAAAATAAGACATTTAAAGGAAGAGAAAGCTCTTGACAGCAAAGTTCAAGAGAAGGAAGGCAAAGAGCTGAAAGAACATACAGTTCTCATCCATGCCCCTTCTCCATGCCAACATATTTCTTCCTTCCAACTTCTGATCACAAATTAGTAGTTTAGAAAATCACCCTGTAGTGTTTTCGACTATTATTCTAGGTCTGCTTTCACCTAAATAACAACCATCTGGCAGTGTCTCAAATCAGATTCGTGTGATGAACTGTATATAATAACCAGTTCAAGGATTGTCAGGGGAAGGGTTAACACTCCTGCCCCGAGCAGAAGGACCGCAGCTGCATGCCGTAAACTCTGCACAAAGACTGTCAGAAAGGAAGGGCTGGGTCAGCTGTAAAGAATTAAGCAAATCCCCCTACTACAAGAGGGAAGAAGAGTGGAATTAAGAAATCCTTTTCTGCTTGTCTTTGGTTCGGAGTAAAATAGATAACTGGGAACATTTGAAGCATACCTCGACCCTTAACCTCTACACAATTTTTCCTCATGGAGGGCCTTGCTCCTTGATCTCACACAACCTGAGTAATTAATCTTCCATTCCAGTAATGTCCTAGGGTTGCACAAGGTGTGTGGAAAACAGATCACGTGAACCTTCAAACTCACTTGCTATTTGTCTGGAAATATGTATTCCTGCTCTCAATCCAATATTACATCCCTAAATGAAAGGTGGAGGGTTTACTCTATGCTGAAAAACTCTCTGCACAAATCCTTCTTCAAGGGCATGATTGAATTAAAGTAGCGTGAAGGTGTCTTGTTTTCTCCCAAAGTGTTAAAAGCCTACTTCAGTACAACAGAATGTCCAAAACGCAGTTCCCTGAAAGGTTTATCACAGGGATATTAAGAAGTGGCAGATCTTCCTCCTACAATAATTCATGGGGCAGCTGGAACAAAATACATGTCACAGGATGTTAGAGATGGAAAGAAAAATAACAAGGGCTGGTTGATTTTTTTGTATCCAAAGGCTCTTTTGTGGAGAGGAGGAATGTAAAATGCTGGAGCCTGTTGCAGAAAGGAGGCTTTCACAAAAAGCTGTGTTTGAGGATGCTATTACAGCCTGTGACCATGGTAATGGTATAGTCCAGACTTCTCCTGATGTGTGGGGAAGGCCACATTGTGCTCTGTTGTTTCTTTCTGCTTTCTTAGGTTCTTTGAGTTTGCTGGAGTGCCAAGGGTTATCAGACTTCGGGCTTTTTGTTTGTTCCTTTGCATTTTTGGCTTGAGAAATAATTTTCCTCTATATATCCATGTGAATGTAGCTTATGTATGTATATACAGAACCAGAGTATATTTACGGATGTAGATATATGAACATATATACATTTGAAAACTTCTTTAGGAATAAAACTCAGTTTATATACTGAGTTGTGCAAAAGCACAGCCACATGCTTATGTCTGCAATCAATGAGCCTTTTTCCAGCAATAGCAGATGCGTGGGGTACGTTTTGACAGCTGACAGTACAGATTGACTCTTTGTTCTGAACCCAAATCCAGGCACTTACTGTTTCTCAGAAGGCTGCTGCACCTTTGGTGTCTCTGGAGGAACTGCCTTAAGGAGCAGCAACCTACCTGAATCTTTGCCCCTGCATTCTCTGACTTGTGTGAGCTGATGCTTTGTGAACTTGTTTTCCCTGTAACCATTGGTGCATTGTATATGACTGAAGCTGCTGTCCACCTGCAAGATTTACAGCAAGACTTTACTGCAGGCATTATTGACAATGTAAAAGCAGATTTTTTTTCTAGGTTTTTTTTGTTGTTGTTGGTTTTTTCTTTTCTTTCTT
>VZRQ01000586.1:4104305-4135076 GCA_013397975.1 Machaerirhynchus nigripectus
TTTGGTGGGGTAAGACTATGTTTCATTTATGAAAACATTTTTCAAAATGGTTAGATCTCTCCCTCTATAATTTGATTTGTTGCGTGGAAGGAGGGGGATGTGGAAGAAAAAACCTATTGTAGAATGTTTTTCAATATAACTGTGACAACCAGGACTCCAGACCAACAAACAGTTACACATGTGCTTAGCTTTAAATCTGCAATACACCCATGGGGCTTATACTTGTATTTGATTAATGATGATTATTTGAAGAAAGATGGACTGGGTGGGATCAACTGGAAAAATACGTAGTTATAAAAATGTATGCTTACTGTAAACTATTTTTATACTGTGTCAGTTCTGTTATATTCTTTTATCTTGCATATTTGGCACACATTTTTAGGTTTCTAGCATAAGGAAAAGTTTGCACTGTCAAATTCCGTTTTGTTCTAACAGAAGTGTAAAACTAAGTCCCCATTTGCCAACAGAAGTGCAAGCAGAAATCCTTTTAGCACTAGGGAACTTGGTTGCAGAATTGGGACCTTAATTTGACTGAGCTCCAGGGGTTAATCTCCCATTCTTCCTTCCTCTGGTGAGTTCAGTAGTCTAGTCCTACTTGTAGAGTTACAAGATTTAGTTAATAGTAGGACAGCAGGAGTACTTTCTTAGCAATTCCCTTAATCCTCAGATGTGTTTTATCTTGTCTGTACACAAACCTGTCAGTCTGCAACCAGGCATTTGAGAGCAAAGTTAGAAAGCCATTTTACCATGTTAAATCTGCTCTGAGGAATCTAGCTCTCCCAAGTGATCTGTAAGAACTACCTTACTGCATTTCAGAGATGGGACACAGAAAGATCAAGTCAGATGATAAAGGTGCTGCCACTCAAGTTACTTTGTGAAGCTGGCACTTGGTTATACCTCTGCAACCAAACTTTCTGGAGGGTTAATATATCTTGAGTCTAAACTGCTGGTCCAACCTCAGCCTGAAAACCTCTTCCTCTCTGAACTGCTTGATATTGCTGTGCATTTTTTAATCAACTGTAGATCTCCACTCCCGAGGGACCGGCGGCCTTGCACTGGGTGAAGCCTTGTAACCAAAAACACAGTTTTGTGTACATCATTGGAATCTGTCTGGATAAAAGGTGACCTACAGACAGAAGATCATTATTGCTGTGCACTGACAGTTTTACATCTAAATCTCATTAGCTCTATGGCTGAGACAGATTTTATCTTCTCTCTGGTAGTAGCGCCTAAATGGAAACCACCAAGACAGAGTGGTGGCTTGTCTACATGAGACTTAGCCATTCAGATTGCTCCATTCTCATCAAAGGCTCATATCCTACAAATGTGTTGATTTTCTTCTGAACTGACTAAGAGAGATGGTCCAACCTACATCAGGTTGAGTGAGGCTTATGGGCAAACTCAAATCGACAGAACTGATGTTGTGTCTCTCTCTAGTGCATGAAGTTGTCAGACAGAAAAGAAAGTTTATCCACAACTCAATAGTGTTAATTCAGTGTATATAACAATAGATGCAACAAACCCCAGACTTGCAGTAAAAAGGTTTTGCAGGCTGCCCCTTGGGACTTCAGGTCAAGAGTTCCCAGTCTCTCTTCCTTTTCCTCCCACTGTGGTACAATTTCTAATGTGAGAGCACAGGGCTGGGGCTACTGCTGGAGTGACATACCAAGAGAGAGTTCTGCCTTCCTAGAGCCTGTAATTCTGGACTATAATCACACACAAATATCCTCCAGAGACTTTTTGACAAACTGCTGGGAAGGCACAGGAGCCATTGCTGTTTGACATGTTTGTGAGGTTATTGAATTACAGTGGGGTTTCAGATTTTATTTTCTATTTTCTATCAAAGTGTGTTTTACATCCCTTCAAAGACTCTAAAGTACTGAAAAACTGAACAGTGCTTGAGTAGCCTAATGTAGTTGCTATTATGCCAGTTATTTAGAAATATTCTCTGTTTAACAATGCATTCCAGTGTTGAACAAGAAAGCATGTTCTAGCACTGTAGCATGGATACCTAGTTTCAATATATAAACTATTAATTCAAATGAACCAAGTGCATGTGTAGTTATAGCAAATTAAATTTTACATAAATAATCAAGTGAAAGCAATTATTGGGCCCTATTGAGTGAAAAATTTCTACAGTAGGCTATGACGACAAGCTACAGAAAAGTAGATGTTGGACTTTCAGACATCATCTTATCATTTTCTGGCTTTTGGACCTGCAAATCTTCATGCTTGGTGAGTAGAACCTGGGCAGCACTAAGGGTTTGAACCTCAGACCTCCAACATTTTAGGAGACTACTCTGAGAGCTAGGTTTTTGGCTACTCGGTGGACGACCTCTGTCTGTAGTTTTGAGAAGAAAATTCCTTATTTCATTCTTGGGCAGAAAACACTTTCCCAGTCACTGTTTCACTGAATCTGGCGCACACTGTGCAAAGTTGTATTTTGAGTGAGTCAGCACTTTCCAAGTAAAATCCACTAAGCTGCACAAATCCCCTGTAAGGAAAAAACCCCAGCTGAGTAGGATGTTCCAGCTGTGGGAGCTGTAGTCTGGCAGGTGACATAATTGGTCTTTTCCATTCCTTCCCACAGATCCATCCAACCAAAAGCTGTGTCTTTCCTGTGTTTTCCCAGCCAGCAGCCTGATCTCTGCTTCATATGGGGTGATTGAGAAAAGAGACCTCCGACAGCACCAATGCTTGGTTAAAGGCAGGACACGAGGGTGCGCTGAGAGTGGTAAAATGGGGGACAATCTTGCACAACAAATTAGGCAAGAAATTAATATGAGATTGTGCTGTTGTTAAAGCAATGATTTCTGTAGAGTAATAAGTATCACAAGAGAGATCAGGGTCTTAACAATCTGCAGCATATAGCCTCTTGTTTTCCAGCGTAGATGTTCCATTTTTATTCCATTTTGTTGGGGTTTTTAATAAATAAAATAAAATAAAGTATAAAATAAAATAAATGAAATGAAATAAAATAAACAGTACTTCCAGTAGGAGCTGGTTTGTGCTGTCCCAAAGGGTTGACTACAGTTCAGCTCTGGGGGTGGAAACTATCTCCCAGCAGTGGGGCTGAAGAAGACAGGGAAAAGGCCTGAGTTGCAGCAAGGTGATGTTGTGTCATCTTCCCTCTTTCTTCTCTCCCCTCCCTCCAAAAGGAGGATTAAACACCCACCACAAGAAAATCCTGTAATCTGAACAATATTTTTTTTAATTTAAAGGCTCTTCATATACAACCTAAAGACTGGGTTGAGTTAGGCTACAGTCCACAAGCTATTCTGCCCATTCTGAGTGGTATGAAAGATGAGGACCAGGAGCTGGTATTTATAACCTTATAATAAATGATTCTGATCAAGAACAGGCTGATAACAATGTATAGATATTCATTTTTTTATAATCAGTCTTGAAGGCTACTTACCTAATCAGTTAAGATGAGAAATGCAATGTGGTTATATTATCCTACTGCCTTCATTCATAAATTATTTCCTTAATCAGGGTGGAAAGTTCAACTGACAACACACCTCCAACAGTAACCACACATTCTCGTCATGTCACAAGGCCCCTTTACTTTCATCAGAGAAGAGCACTAAATACTGAATGTTTAGCTAAGAATGAGAGAAATATTTATATTGTAGATGTGTGAATTTTCATGGAATCCATGGCAAGGATGTTTCAGCAGAATGACTCTGTTGTGCACATTCAGGGAACATCTAGTGGGATACCACATACATGAGTGGAAAAAAAGTCATCACAGCACTTTGAAAGGGAAATAATAGTATTTTATTGCCCATTTGGGCAGCATGAAGCAACATCACTTCTAGTCTGACTCTTTAGTGTTGTTAACAAGTTTCACTTTGTTTAATAAAAATAAAATTATCTTTTACTAAACTCCACTCTAAGTCATTATTAGAACTGGGCAGAAGAAGGAAATTCCATTTCATGTAGTACTTTGCCATTTCAAATCTGAATACTCTGATTTGGCCAAATTTATTTATTCAAAATAAATGTAAACATTCTCCAAGAGAGGAATGGAGGGTTGGCCAGGAAGTCCTGAAGCTATTGTTGGGCCCACCTGGTTGAATGTTGAGAAGCCAAAGCAGAAGGTAGTAGAAAAGATTAAGTTCTTCTCCTGTAACCATCTTCGTTTTGCCAACCCATGCTTAGGTTTCTGTATATGTTTAAGCACCACGGACTTTATTGGGATTAAGCTCATGTTTAAGTTGAATCCAAGAGAGTTCATCAACCCTCTCCTGTGAATTAGGCAGTTGATGGCTGGCAGCCAACACAGCTGTACTGGTGGTGTTCCCCACGTACGCACAAGGACATGCTAGGCCTGCCAACTGAGAAAAAGATGGGTTCCTTCTGCTTGAAAAGGTTCAGCTGGAGTTTGGAAACTCCACCTCACCATTGTACACTCCTACAAAACAGGACTGATGCACTGATACCGTGCACTAAACAAGGGAGCTACTTCTAAATGTGGAAGCTTGCACATAACCTGGTTATAGATAATGAAAGCTGTTTAGGAGGGAGCTGAGTTTGTGATGTCCTGTCACTGCATTTCTCAGCATTTGAAGACCTATCAATTGCATATGAGGTGTTCATTAGAAAGAGGAAAGAAGAGATAGCATGACCTTTTCCCATCTCTCATCAACACTGAGCAATTTACTTCTTTCATCTGCTTACTCTGAGCTGGCTGGAGGCCTGGGAACCAACGCTTTCACTGGCAGCTCAACAGCCAACACTTCACTACCATCTTGGCTGAGTCAAAGTAATTTTTATTAGCAATGAATCTACTGCATAACATAGACAGCAGGAGGACATTTCAAAAACAAACAAAACTCAAACACTTATGATCTACTAAAGGTAACAAAACATGCTTTATAGATAAACTATGAACACAAAGAGATTTGTATCATCTTTAGGCTGAGGCCTTGCCTAGTGGCTACTTCTTTATCTGAGTTTACTAAGGTGACCAAGAACTAAATGTGGTTTTGTTTACATACTAAAATCAAAGTCACAATATGCATCAGGTCATGAAAATTCTGTGTTTACAACTATAATGATCAGGAATTTACTTTGATTTAATGTTAGAATCTGATATACTTTAAAAACTGTTAAAAGAACGTGATGACATTAAAGAATGGGGAAAAAAAAGGCTGAATACAAAATAAAAATTAAAGGTACATAAATTCTTGTCAGTCTTTGTGAATTACAAAGCCGTATGAGCCACTGAAAAGACAGAAAAATATTTCCTACTCTGAACTTCCTTAATTATAAAAGCACAAGGTATTTAGCAGACCAATTAAAAATACAGTTTGGATTAACTACATCTATTCACAGATTTCTGCTGACAAATATTGTTGTTCAAAACTATCAGAAAACAAAAGAGAGGATTTTGACAAGACAGTATACTGTATTTTCTATTCCTTGTGCTCCATTGCTGTATTATTATTTATTTGCATTTGCATTTGAAAAATTGTATCTCAAAATCCTGAAAAATTATTTTTTTATTAATGTCAGAGAGCAAACTAAGGCACCTGATCTGCATGACAGATTTTAAGTTTGGTGCTGGAATTTTTTTAGATGAAAAGCTGAAGTTTGTGTTGAATTATATTATTGATGAAAAGTGCAAGAGAAAAATGTGAACTTTTCCTTGATAAAACATGTCCAAATGAAGGGTATGGGGAATACTGATCAAAATCCGAGGACATCAGTTAAAATAACATAAGACAGTGGATTAGGAGAAAAGTAGTGTGACTTACCACTTCTGACTATGGGTGGTTGCCCCAGCTGAGCTGTCTTCTGGCCTTGTACTGCAGTGAGGAGGACTTGTAAGGTGGTGGACTATCCTGCATTCCAGGAGATGCAGTCTCAGATATAGAGAAGGTGAAATCACACAGCTTCCCAATATTTAAAAAGGAATAACAACCTGGCATAAATATATACATAAGTCATACTGCATAGATATTTTTTTTTTCCAGAAATGCTGTCTTGTAATTTGGGTGATCAGGTCGATACAAAGCTCTAAGCAGTTCAGCACTGTCACTGCTTTCTTGGGTATATGCCTCATGCAAATGTTGAGCGTATGGAGTGTTACTGCTAAAGAATTTCTATTTAATCAAAGATTCCTATGCAGACATGCATATGTTCAGTCTATGTTCAGTCTATGAACTCTCAGTATAGACGCACCTGACATGCATGGCTTCTTGATCTAATCTGTTCCCCAAAAAATCTACACCGTTCTTTAACAGCCAGAGTTGTGAAAGCCCAGTTTCCAATCACTGTACGCTTACAGCTGACTAAATGTTTCAATGAGTTACATGAAACAAAAGCTTATACTTTATTACACACTGGGGAATTCATATTGACTATTATCAGTCACAATACAATAATCTTTTTTCCTATATCTGGCAACATATTCTGTTATCTTTTAAAATCTTTATCGTAAAATCAGATTAGGTTAAAACTGGTTCAAACACTATAGGAAAGGAAACGAAGAAGACAATGAACCCAGGAACCAGGCTTCCTTAAGAAATCAGCTAAGGATTGGTAAACTTTATATTTCTCTTAGCATGATAGAGTTCTGTGGTGGAGTGATTTGAATCCCATATTCTCACTTTCTTTTTCACCTTCTAAAATATTCAGTTGTCATCCCATTTTGCTAGAGCTTTTTGAAAGGAAAAATAGAGATACACAACATGAAAATACCAAGCCTGCCTTTGTCAAAAGGGCCAATGATTTGTAGTACTGGGAACTCCTGTGCAGCTGAGGTCGAAAGTGAATTAAAACCTGGAAGTATGGCTGTATTTTAGTGCTGAGGCATCAGGTGTGAATACTTGCCTGGCTGAAAGAGCCCTCGTTTGTGGCTAGGCTTGCTGACCATAAATCTGAAGTACGGAAAGGCAGAGGGCTGAGTTGGCATCCCAAAGTACTTATACTTGTAAAAGCCCCAAATATTCTGTGTGCCCTGAAATGTTGACGCCTGTCTGACTGAAACCAGTAACCTTGTATGACTGCTTTTTGACGTGGACAACCACATGCAGAATGGGAGGCCAAACCTCTGAGGAGCAGTTTATTCTGCTGTCTGCAGCTATATTTGCTTCAAAGCTTCACTTAGCACTTTTCTTCCATGATGGTGATTTCATTGAAAACAAAACGTTTTGTAAAACATATTGGTATTCTCTGAAAATGTGATGAATGAGCTTCTCAGGTTCAGGGGAGAGAGAGAAAAGCATCTACCTGGAAGAAGGGAAGCTTAAAGTCAACTTCTTCACTGCCTGGTTCCTTGTGGAGAGACAACTTTGGCTCCTTTTTGGCCTAAGGCAAGTAACCAATCTGTAGGTTGTAGATAATATTCCAGTTTGTCTCCTGGGTTAGATTTCTTTCCTTCCTCCTAATTTAAAAGAAGGTAGTGGTTTTGTTGCTGTTAGAACAGGCTTTGAAACCTCAGTGTGTTTCATGAGATGGAATTACTGTTTTTCAGCCAGCCCTTTGGTTTTTACTATGCCCGGGGGTAGTTATTGTGGTACTGTTTTATACGTTTCTGGTAAACCCCCAGGAAAGCCTAGCAGGGAGGAGATGAAAGTAGCTGCAGAGACAGTAATGCTCTCCTTGTTTTAATATCTTGTACAGAGCTGAAAGATCGAGATTGAAGTTGTGATGTTTATTCTGATCATAGAAAATAGAGAAAAATATATACTTAAGCAGACCAGGAAAACAGAAGATATCTATTTTTCTAATAATGTAAATAAAGGGATATAGTAATATAATATTTTGAGGTTTTTCTATGTCAGTGTATGGTCAGCAGGGCTGGCTGATAAATCTTTAGTACCAATTTACAGGCCAAATAAATTGAAGAGGCCTAGAAAAAAGGTGAAGGGTTCACTGACGACCAGTCTGAACCAAGAGTTCAGCCTGCCAAACCCCAGTGACTTGGATACTATCACTGTGCTTAAGGAGAGGCCCAAGGGAGTTGACATCTGTCTACAAAGTAGTTTTGCATATACCACAGATCTGTCTTGTGGTCAGTGACTGAGCTTGTCACACCATATACAGGCAACTGCTCACCACAAATAAGCATCCAAAACTCTACATCCATTTAAAATGACTGAAATGAAATAATGTTTTACTCTGTTGCTCATTCCACTGAGTAGCAGATCTTTATGGTTCGTGATGGAGGTGCTAGTCCATGTCCTGTTTCCATCAACAGTCATTAAGCCAAGCTACAAAATGCCAGCCAAGACTGGGGTTACACACGGTCTATTTGTCCTTATTAGCTGGAAAAAAAATTAGTACTCTATTGGCAGAAGAATTATTTAGGAAGAATTTAAAATCTTTTAATTATGTTTGACCTAGTCATCTTCATTTTATGTGAACAAACATCAAGCATAAAGGGAAAGGAACAGTAAGCAGGACTGCAGTCATAAACTATATGATATTGGGAGCTTCTTCCTTATAATAGCACTATCAGACACTGTACAGTATTTGCAGCCTATCACAGAGGTGTCACAGCCATGCTGCTGGTGCTTGTTTTACCAGCATCCTTTTTGAAACTATTGAAATTCTCTCTCTCCCCCACTCCCACCCTTGAAGTAATGAAGTGGTCCTGTTTTATTTAAACTAAACTAAAATATTTTGCATTATCTTTACTAAATGAGACAGAGGCAGCAAATAGCAGTAACACCATTCAGCCATGGGGCAGCCAAGAAAATAGGATGGTATTAAAAAATGTAATAAATTGTCTTTTTGCTTGGTGACCCTTTTTAAAAATCTTCAATATTAAATACACTTCCTTTAAGTAGATTGTTCCCAGTTGAGTGACATAGGCTGCTAGAAAAGCATTTGCTTTCTCTGACTGAATTTTTAAATGTTAAAAAGTTAAATTATATGTTTATATATAGACAAAAATATGGATCTCAGCATGCATTCTTTATGTTTAATTGCATACTGGATTCTTTTAGCTACACAGTCTACACACACTGAAACATAATTCATTCAAAAATTTGTCCATCATCCTAATTAATTACTGAGAAAAGCTGTTTATGCCTTTGGTATTTTTCCTGCAGATGGCAAAAATAGAAAACACAAATTAAACCTCAAAGTATTTAGTTTCTGTTATTGTCTCTTTAAAGAGATATTTTTGGAAAATTGAGGTCTGAGCAGTATTATAGCACGAGATTTCCCTCTGTGGAGGAAAACCATTGTTAAAAGTGCAATAATTTTTAATGATATGATAACCAGGATTTTTAATGTTTGTTGGAGATTTATATGTGTGTGTATATATAGACTGTTGGTGGAAGAGAAGTTTTTGTTCCTAAGTTTTGTACTATCTCATTTGAAAATACCTAAATATCTGCAATCTGGAGTGTATACCAATAGTCTAAATCATTCACCTACCCTCCCACCATAGCTGATAAAAGGCAAATCTCCTGAAGGCAGCTTATGCCACCTCAGAGACATCTGCTTTAGAATGGGATGAATTACTGTTTGGAAATATTTCTCCACTGATCAAGGGAGGAGTCTGTGTGATGGTCTTAAATTCAAACTTTTAACTTAACTCAAACTTTTCAATATCTAAAATCAGGACAGCTGAGTCTTACTCACAAACAATATGCTACATTAAGCCTATCTGGGATAGGCTTTGTCCTGCCAAACCTCAAAAGCTGGCCACCCACATCTGACAAAATCCCCGGAGGGCTCCCAGTTTGAGGTGCCATTCCTTCATTCTGCAATGATCACTTAAAACAGGTTGGAGGAGTTGCCTAATTCCATAAACCCACACAGGTGACTTTTTCTGGAAACCACTGCACAAGCTTCCCAGAAAAGTTGTGAAATCTACATAAATCATAGAATTGTGGAAGAGTTTGGATTGGAAGAGGCCTTAAAGATCATCAAGTTCCAATCCCCTGATATGGGCAGGGACACCTTCCACTAGACCAGGTTTCTCAAAGTCCCATCCAACCTAGACTTCCATTCCTGGGATTTTTCAAGACAAAGCCAGCACTACTGCTGCTGCCAGTCCTGAACTAGATAATTGTTCCCTGCAGAGAGCTTCCAGCCTATATTTCTGCATTGGGTTGGTTTGGTTTTTTTCCTGCTGGGGACAAAAGAAGTCCAGATATTGAGCTTTGACACAGGCATTGATCATTAGGTGAGATGAATGCAAACTCTGGTCTGGGGCTGCTTCTGTAAAAAAAAAGCGGGGGTTAGAATTTCCCTTTTTGCTTTTCATTATAATTTAAGCCTCTTACCACATACTATTTTCTTTAATTTCATTTGTTTCACAATGAATTAAATTAAGTTCTCACTGGAAACAGGAACATTTCAGACAAATCTTTTTTTCCCACCAACACTTTTTTTAGTAAGTAAAACACTGAATGTGATCTTACTGGATAGGAATAAGGGTTTGGGATTTTTTTCTTGGATAAAGGAAGCATCCAGAAGAGGAGATGGAGCCCAGTAAATTTTTAAGGAATAGTATGACAGTAGAATCCTAGTCAGCAGTAGAGGAGAGCATCAATGACAGTGAAGAGACAGGTACAAATCACGGCAGTAGTGTTGTTGCTATTTTTGGAGCATTCCACACTAGCTATATAAGAGAGATATCAGTGTCTGTTCTTCAAAGATTTGATCATTTTAACAGTTCAAGAACATGTAATTATTTGTGGAAGAGGGTTGTTGTTGTGCTGGTTTTTTTGATTTGTGAGTTTAGCACTTTTGTTTTCTGTAACTCTAATTCCTTTCCTCCACTGAAATATAGCATAAATCTTATTTTACACACATTGCTGCCAGCCACGGTATTACCTGAACCCTTTGTATGTAACTTAAAGGGCAACAGTGAACTCTATGACAGACCTTATGGATGTTCTGGCTCTTCTCTTTTTTCTGTTCTATAAAACTCTTTGCTATGAGATGTTCTTTAGGGAAAGAATGAGAGATGTTCTGGTTATGATAAAATGTACTCTATCAAATAAATGTGGCTGGCAAAATTTTTGAAGTGTGGTTAGACTCTAGATTCATTTAATCTCCTCTGAAACTTTATTCCATATTTTCTTTCTGCAATCACATATGAAG
The DNA here is from genome assembly GCA_013397975.1 of Machaerirhynchus nigripectus. Taxonomy (NCBI): domain Eukaryota; kingdom Metazoa; phylum Chordata; class Aves; order Passeriformes; family Dicruridae; genus Machaerirhynchus; species Machaerirhynchus nigripectus. The sequence continues at coordinate 4,115,379 of VZRQ01000586.1, forward strand.
AACTGGATTTTCATCTGTTTTAAGTCAATATAACATCACTGACATCAGCTGTCTGTTTCCCAGGATAATCTGGGTGTTACAGCACCCTGGCACAAAGAAACCTAGGCAGTGTGATAGTTTCCAGCCCCAAACTGTTTCACACAGGACCATCTCTTAAACCTCCCCACACTGGACTCACCTGCAGACCAGCATTACTTCAGGTGCTGAACCATGTCAACAACAGAGACTTGTGAGAGTTGAATCAGCCCAGGTTGTTGCTGTGCCCAAGTTACCAAACCTTTCCAGGCATGGATGTGCTAAAAAAGGTGGAGGCATTGGAGAAGCAACCAAGCAGAGTCCAGCAAGGGCAACAGTGGAGGTAAATTGGAAGTGTGAGCAGAACAAGCTTGTTTCCCAGAAGTGGGAAGTCTCTTCAAGGGTTGGATCAGTGATAGTGGCTCAACATCTAGCTGTGATCCTTGGCTGCCAAAACCCTGCCAGGTACTAGATTGCTTCAGTGAAACAAGCTCAAAAGTGTCTTTTCATAAGGGCACTGTGTATTTCAAAGCCTATCTACCCATCTAGACTATCTTTGCAATCTATTCATATATAGTGGAGAGTCACCTGTTGGTCTGTAAGAGCTAAAGATCCAGTCCAAAGTCTTTGGCTAAAGTTATGTTCACCTTCTTCTCTGGTATTTGAGTTGATGCCATCTTTTCTGCACAAGTAGAAACTAGATATTTAACATCCTTGAGAAAATACCTTCCAGTTTTTCACTGCAAGACTTGCAGAAGAGGAGAGAAGAAGAGAGAACATGTATTTAAAGAATCAGTTGCCTAAACATAGGCGTCTTGTGCCCATTTAGATGCTTAAGGATGTCCTGTTTAGCCTGTAGGTGAATAAGGATCTTCTACAGGTACTGACAGGCCCAGGTGACTGTGTGGCAGCAACCTAAACAGCACTATGCCTTTTTTGGTCAAGTGAGGCTGCTCCCTGAATCTGTGTTTGACTTGCTGGGTTATAGCTTCTGCAAGCAGTGGTCAAAGAAGGCAATCCACCAGAGAGTCCAGTAACTCCTGCACAGGACTGGCAGCCATGTCGCATTAGCTGTGCTTGGAGAGTCCAAAGTGTTTAGGAAGAACCATGAATAGATGATGAATAGACGGGGAATAGAACCATGAATAGTTCATGAATAGTGAACAACATGAGCAAACTTGAGAATGTGACCGTGAATACTGAATGCTGCCTCTTAAATTTGAGTGTAGGGGGAAAAAACGCACATTATTTATGGAAACAACAAGTACAGTGAAAACTAAAGGTCTCTGACCTTTGTTTTCCTTTCTTCTTCTTGTCTTTTTTTCTGGAAAACACACTAATCAATCCTACTGAACAGTCCTTCAACTTTCTGGGGGTATCCCTCTCACAGTGCTTCATAAACATAACCACTGTCTATCTGTGGCTCACTGTTTCTGAAGTGGCACACAGAGTTGCTGGAAAGAAAATACTAAGAGTCTAAAATGGATCCTGTGAAGGATCCAAAAGAAGGATCCATAACTAACACTCAGCAAACATAAAAATTGCATGTCTTTAATTTGGGAAAAAATCATATTTGTTTTCAATTTTACAGTACTTTTGACATGCTAGCAAGTACCTGAATAAATGTAGCATTTTACATATAAAAATTGCAACCCAAAGGGAGGCAGCAATAATTTAGCTGCAAAACCATGGGGCTATTTTTCACTGAGTTGCCAGAGAAACCTTCCCATATCCTCAAAAGAAATGAAAACAGATGAAGTTCTGCATAGTGCATTCTCTAGTAGGAAGCAGATCATATTTCTCACATCTGTTACCAGCATGGCCGATCTGCTGTGTTCCTGTCAGAGGGATGGTCAGGATCAGTGATTTGAGGTTTTGCCTTTTTAGGAGTTATACTTCTCATCTTGTTATATTCTTTGTTAATTTTACAGCAGCTTGATGTTGTGAAGGAGCTCCTCCTATTCTGTCAATAGTATAAGGTCACTCTACCAGTGTAACATAATACATCACCAGACTGCATGCTTCAGGCATTTGAGTAGATTAATTTCGTTCTGGTAAAATGTAATGATGCATCTTTACCTCCTGCTTTTTTGTGGACAGTCAGTCCAATGTTAATGTCGCAAGTAACTTCATGTTGTGGTAATATATTACATTTAAAACCCTCAGATAATGTAAAGATCCAAATGTAAAATGTCATAACACTTTACTTCTGGGAAAGTATTTTTCCCGCCTTTTATTAACTTAACAAATGTTGAATGATGGAAACCACTTGAAATTTTTATCTATTTGCCAGCTTGCCAATATGCAGCAAGGAGAGAGCGTACAAACAGGCTGCCAGGCCTTCATGTTTGAATGCCATAGAGAAAGAAATTCAGGGATAAAAGTGAAGGACCACAGCTCACCTATAGCTGGCCAAATTATTTTAAACTCTAGAAACTGCAACCTGAAACACTTCCAAAATGTAAAAGTCTTTCTCAAATACAAAGAGCTAGCCATTTGTAGTGAAAGCTTTGGATGCATGAAGTATATTTAGTCTCCCATATTTTAGAGATGGAAATTGCCAGAATAAGTACATAATGCTCTTGTAATAAGTAATAATGTTGTAATAATAATTATGTAATAATATGTAATAATTATGTAATAATTATGTAATTATAATAATTATGTAAGTATAATAATTATGTAATAATAATGTTGTAATAATAAAGTAATAATCTTGTAATAAGTACATAATGTTCTTGTGAATCTCATACTCTAATAAAATCTCATTTTTTGCTCCTGCTTCATTGAAAGGTTTATAGTGCAGAATAATATTTAATCATAGTATGTAAGGTAGCAATCAGAGGAAACCTTGACTGGCTTGTATAATGAAGTAGCCAATAGTGAAGTCCAATAATTTCTAGAAATTACTTCAGAAAAGAATGGGGTTACATAAAATACATGCAGGAAAACTGGGAGGTCACTGAAGGCTGGCTACAACCATACTTTGTATTTTACCTGGGTGAAGACTGAGGGAATTGCCAGCAGAGCAAACTCAGAATGGCGAACATCAGCCATCATTTAATAAACGCTGAAATATTTATGATGTACACCTAGGAGAAGAATATACAGGGGTGAAAATTCATGGGTGGGATTGCCCTGGTGATTTTACAGTCACCTGAGAAATTGAAAATTACAAGATGGATCAAACACACAAGAGTTTAAATGGTAAAAATCAGCCACTTTCTGCTCTGCCTGAACACTTGCTAAATATTTCAGGGTGAACTGTCAGAAAATGACTAAATTTGCCATAGGATATCTTGGGGGCCAAAGATTGGAAAGCATGTCTCTGGTGGATCACTTGAAAAATTCAGTCTCTGAGAATGGCAGAAGCATCTATTCCTACTCAAATACGTGTCACAAAAATATATGCCATTAAATGATACACATAGAAGCAGCAATTTGGACAGTTGGTAAGAAAATTATACCTTGTATGTAAAAGCTACACAGGCAAAAAAGAAAGTGGGAGCAACTGCCGCTGCACAATGATTTTAATTTAATTTATTAGGTTAATACACACAGCTCATTTCTGCTTTTATAGGGAAAAAATATGTGTGTCTGTGTCAATGTAAAGAATTATATGGGCTTTTGGTTCTGAATCAGGACATCATGTAAGGGATAAAATGCTTTTTTCTTCCAAAGTTTTTAATCACTTCTTTTAAGTGATTAAAAAATAGCTCAGAACCCGACTTTGCGTGTTAACTTTTGGATATCAAATGCATTCTTAATTAGGATGTTCTTTCTACTATGATTACTATTCTTAGCAGATGTTTTTGCTCAAGAATCAAGACTATTGGAAACCAACATGTTTCTTAAACTAAATATGTTTTTTCTCAGTGAGAATTTTGATCTAATTGGCATGTGTAATAAAGGGATTTCCTGTTCTAAATATACTGATTTCCTCAACTGTTGTGACTATGTGTAACATATGTCTCCAAACCAGAGTATCCTCAATTACCTGTGTTCCAGAGTTTAAGTTATGAATGCTCAAAGATCTTATACAGTTTCAAAATTTAATTCTAAAGTTCTGAGTTTAGTGCGATTTCAGGGCATTTATGACCTTTCATGACATGCTCAATATGTTTCAGGATCAGGCCCTTAAGTAATGCCACAAGGAAGTATTCAGAATATGAATTTCTGGGTTTTGTCACTTGGGATGTCATAGAATTGGCTCAACAATTGCAAAAAATTACAAAACATCTGGAAGATATCACATTTCATACTGATGGTACCTACTAGATTTAGGCAGAAAAGCCCCAGTGTATCTTTTTTTTTTTAATGCTAGCTCTTTTTGAAAGAAGTTGATACACACATAGCTAAGTTCTTAAAAATGTAGAAAATCTCACCAGATCTGAATAAGGATTTAACAGGAGGATTTAGAACAGACTATTATGACAGCCTTGGGCATGTCATAAATAGGCCAGATTTGATATAGCAGAACAGATAGAAGGTGAAAGAACCAAGATTTGCAGAAGAACTGGAGTTTTAACAAGAAGTATGAAGTGGAATATGAAATATTACATCCATATGCTAGAAAAACCACATGTCGAACAGAAGGAATGGTAGATTATCAAAGCAATGACTTAAAATTTGTTGGGTTTGGCAAAGCAAGTCATAATCAGTACAATAAACAGAACACTCAAATACTTAAATAACCTTGAAGAAATGTTGTAACTGCAAACAATATTTCCCTCTTGATTAAAAAAAAAAAGCAGCACCAATTCTGTTAGGCAGTATTATGTTTTAGGTTTTTTAAAATTTAAGGGTATGCAGCATTACTACATTTTGTTTTTATAGTAAGTACAACTCTCTTGTGAAAACACCACCACTTGTTAAATATTGCATGAAAAATATCTTCACTTTTGTGGGCAGTAAAGAAAAACAAGTACAGTATATGCAGCAGCAAACTGCAGATGAATGGAAGTGTTATGGGTTCTACCTCACAGTATTATTTCATAAAAAATCTCACACATTATTTACAGATTTGCTTCACTCAGTGCAACACTGGAAGCTTTATCCATTCTTTTCGAACTCCTGAGGACACCACATCATCTTCAAAACTCTGTATTCTTTCAGCTATTACAGTATGTCACACTAACCAAAATGCTACCTGCAGTGAGCAGTTTAAATTTATTATCTCCTTTTTGCTTTAGTGTAAAATAAAGCTAACATAGTTCATAGATTTCAGACAGATGTTACAAAACAACAGAGCTTACTTTAAAAGTCTTTGCAATGTCTCATAATTTACACTAACTGCCTATGACTCTAAGAATTATTACTAGTATTTTCAAGCCGGTATTACCTGAGCCATAGGATGGTAGTCCTGCAAGTTGCAGCATATAGGACGTATCTTTCATCTCTGAAGATAACAACCTATGAGAATTTTTTATTTTCTTTTTGAGGAATCTAATGATCAGGTTTACAGCAATTTACGTTTGCTGAAGCTTATATGTGTTTCAGCTACCTTTCTGTGTGCTAAGATAAAAAAACGCACAAATCAGTCACACACCTGTAAAGACATAATGTCCAAAACCAGGTTTTTATTAATCATTCCAAGTAAATTACTGTGATAGTCTGAAAAAAAAGGACATGTTGATGGAATTGCAAGATTTCTTCCACTTTCACAGAGAAAAAAGCACTGGGCCTCAACTCTGAAGGTCCAGAATACCTCTGTTCTACCTTGTCAGACAACAGGGTGCACCAACCAAGAAAGTGCTGATTGTGATCCAGCCGTTGTTTTCAGCTAGAATATGCACAAACACAATTGTGAATTATTTGATTTGGAATGGCCAGAATACATGGATTTCCTCCCTCGAGAAAAGGAATGCGATCTCTGCTGTAGGATCCTCACAAGAAGCCTCATTTGTGTCTGAACATGGGGGCTCATGATAGACTGAAGGTGAAGTGCCTGAAACACATTTGATATGATTTATAATAAACTTGGACAATGAAAAATACAATTTCTGTTTGTCAGACACTGTTTCAAGGCATTTTATTATGAAATAGTCCCATCACCCAGCAACCTTCTGCTGCATGGGAGAACACCTATGCATTCGTGCATTGTTCTTATGTGCAGGTTATCAGTGAAGTAGCAGAGTTATCCTTGAGTTTACACTGTATTTGAAAGGAGAAGGGGCAGGGTTCTCAGGTCAAGAGAATTTAATTGCAAGAACAGGGCTCCGTAGAAGTGTTAGTCACTTAGTTCTGGTCTGCAGGACCAGCTGTACTTAGAGGGAGAGTGGGTAGGTATGAGCCACAGAGTGGCAGGATGCTTGCACCTCCTTCTGCTTGAACTGAACAGTCCATAACTCTAAAGCCTTTTGTGATGGCTGCCCTGGTCACACATAATTAAAGGGTGCAATTAAAGGGTGACATTTTTCAGCAATTTTCTACTGCAATAGATATGCAATTCTTTCAGCAAACCCAGATATTTTACTCTTTTCTGCATGGAATTACAGGCAGAACCTGCAGTAGCATCCTGTGCTAGGGTTTCATCTCTATTTCCAGCTTACACGGGCGCATCAGCAAAAGCTCTGCCCTGCCCATTACTCAGAGGGCATCCCTCCTGAGGAAGAGGCAGAGAAAGAGGGAGATGGCTCCATTTAAATAAAGGATTTTAGGAAGGAAGTCAAGAGGTAGAAGAAAGAGTGTAATCTCTAAGGCTAGAGCATTTCAAATGAGATTAAAGTTTCAGTTCAGTAACTGGAGCACAGATTTTTTTTTCTAAATTAAAATTGACAAGTGTGTAATTAATGCATCTCACATAATAAAAATATTATGTTTTGCTTACATCCTACATTCAAAATTTTTTTTAATACCAGTCTGGGGATATTGGGGATATTTACAAGTGATGCATGTTTACTAGGGGTGATTTTCAATGGAAGCAAAGCACCCATCAGTGTCTGCAAAGCAATTTCCTCAGCCACTTTGGGTCATTTTTTTTTTCTTTTTGCAACAGTGTAATAATCTTGGCTTACTTCAGCTATCATTAATGATAGTACCATTGCTAGCAGAGGGCAATTAAGAATTCCTTAAAAGAAAAAAACTCCTTCAATCCCATTGCTTACTATAATTTACATTTAAGCCTTTAAAGCTACTTTAAAGTATATCAGATTGGTTTAGGGTGGTTGTACATCCCAAAAGCTAGATCCTTTTTAATCCATTCAGCCCTGAAAATCTCTTGTGTTTCTTGATCCCTTCACCACAGACCAAATCACAGCAAAACTTGGAGCAGGCAGTGAAGGCAGAAGACAATTTCTACCTCCTGCTTCATTCTGGAATGCCCCATTTTTGGGACCCAAAGGAGCTAATGGTACAGATGGCGTAACAAATAAATTTTACAGTACCCAGTTTTATTTCCACTCATGTGCTGGGAAATTTTCAGTTCTCCATCACCTTATCACTTTTTATCAGTTCAAGGAACACCGACTTCAAAGCCAAAAATCATTCAATCAAAATCAAAATGTCTGGATAATTTTTGCTGGGTTGTAGAGACCCTCAAAATACATCTGGTAATTCATCTGCAAGTTTGAGCCAGGCAGTGAAGCCAAAGACTAAAGGAACATTCAGCATGGTGAACTGCTAAGGAAAGCTCTTCCTCAGTTTATCCGTTCTGGGGTCACGTATGCTTTCTGTAGGGCTTTAAATGCTAAGGCTGTTGCTGGCTTTTAGCCAGGCCTATTGCTGGCGCCAGAGAGACTCATCATTTTATCGGTCTTGCCTCTGTTTCACGAACACTTAATTGTTTGTGGGATATTCTTAGAACACAGAAATGATAGATCTTTCTGGCATTTGAATTAATTCATTCATTTGATTTATTTGTTTTCCCTAATAGCACAAGAGGTTTCAGCTGAATATTTATTTGGAAGAACTTGGTATATAGAGAAATGTGAGGAAAAACAAATGTTTTTGTTCCATTCAGATTAGCTGGCTGTAGTGCACATGGAGAATACACAGCCCATGTAGATGCAAAAGAAAAGCCAGTATAAATGTTTGCTTTACAGTATTTAGTAAGAACTGCTAGAGGCATAACTTGTTCCTGGGGAAAACTGCTTGAGCTCTGTCTTCAATGTTAGCCACACATCTTTCTGTTTTTTCAGACTGGGTGTCTTCCTTTGACAATAATCTCTAAGAACAGGGTACCACTCCAGCACATGCAAAATATAGATAGAGCAAGCGTACTCATGCACATTTACTCTTAAGAAAGGATAGGAGTATTATTTGCACTTTTTTTGGAGAGAATGAAGGCTCAGCAGGATGCATGCAGATGGCCCACACTCCTGACTTACCACACACACCTTACCTTACAGTAACATGAGTTTTGCATTAAAGAGAGCGAAGAGTAACTCAAACTTTCTACTCTCCAGGGCATCACATTTGGATCCCTATGCAACTGGGGAGTGGGAGATGAGAGAGGTAACACAGCAAGGCCAAACAATCTAGGCCCCTATAATTCCTGTAATTCAGTCCTTCTAGTTAGATGTAGGTGTTTCTCTCCATTGGCTCCATAGGCAGCACTGATTGACAGTGTCGATGAGAAGATAGTTTCATACACTTGCTGCTGTTCTGAAAGAAGTCATCCCAGTAATGATGAGAACTAAAGGATAACTTACTAAGGTGGCTGACTGTTGTAGAGGCAGTGCAGAACATTGCCCAGTATCATGCAGTCGAGCCAGTGACCCGACAGAAAACTGTGATCTCCTAAATCTGGCTGCATAGTTGTCCCAGCAAGAACCAGCACAGACCTAAATGACAGGTGCTGCACAGCCTGTAGACATATCCTGTGATGTGGGAGACAGTGCCACATCACTAGTGTAAATGATGGCGATAGGAAAGGAAAGAGGACAATGTATTGCTCTTCTCCACTGCATATCTACATCTGACCCCATGGCAATTGTTCTCTCAGAGCAATATTAAAGTGCAGTAATGGAGCATATGAAGGTTCAGCAATGCCACGGATCTCACTGGTATGGAAAATTCTTCTGATTTACACAGACTATTACCATGAGAGTGAAAATGTCAGTTTTACTTTTAAAAATCAACCTCAAAATATCATGCACATAGACAGGAAAACATTTACCAGGATGGTTTGCTCCTGGAAAATACATCATCATCATCATCATCATCATCAAGAATTAATGATTATTTCTTAGAGAAAATAATTTACACTTTCCCATATTAATAAAACTGAAAAAGTTCATCTGGACTTCAAATTATTTAAGTATTTCAACATTATCAGAATGAAATATGCCTGTGTCTTCATACCTACTTTTCTTCTTTTTTAGATATAATATACCAAAACACTTTTTAATAATTTAATGGTTTTTTGTGTTGAGGACAGAAATTCCACTTATGAATAGCTCTAGTTGTTGAGGAAAGATGGAAAAAAATGGCCATGTCAGGCTCAGAAACCAGAAGACCAATAAAAAGAAACAAAAAATGTAGTATTTCTTAATATTTGGATTTTATACCAATGCCATGAATGTTGGTGGTCTGACACTGTGGTTTGGCAGTCCTACATTCATTCAAATGCTGAATATTTTTCAGCTCACTTGTGCTCTCAGACATTTGTGCATATGAACAATTTGCTTATGAACAAGGCATCTGTGCAGAGATGAGCCCATTTGTTCTTAGCCATAGTTATTTGCATTTGATTATTTATTATTCAGTCACATATGAATAGCAACGCATTCTGGAAATTGTATTGTTCACGTCAGCTTTATAAACAGGACTTCACCAGTCCCCAAACGAAACCTCAACTATTTGTTGTGATAAAAACTATAACTCAGGTCTTGAAGAATCTCAGTGAAAAGGCATGATGGTTACAGAAATGGGGAACTGAGGTACAGTGCAGGGAACTGAGGCACTGAGGCACTGAAATAGGTTAATGACTGACTTCTTTATGCCTTCAGTAGACACCTCAACCTTGGCTTCTCAGGATACTCTATTCTTGTGGTAGTGTTAAAGTGACATGATTTAATGGACATTTTCTTGAACAAATTGTTCTATGTGTACTTGTCCAAAATGGGAAACTATTGACTTATATTGCTGGACTCATATGGGATAGATTAATTTTTAAACTGCAATTTTTCACAACCAAAATGTTGAGTAGTAGCGTAGTAGATATAGCTGTTAATACAGTGCATATCATTAGGGGAAAATTTTAATTTATCTAAGACTTTCTTGCAATATATCCAGAACTCTTTTTATTCTGCCCTATATACTGTAATTTATTATAATTTTCCCATTTTGAGTCCTGTATTTTCCTATTTCTTCTGTGTTGTCCTGGTTGACACCAGAAGATTAGTATTATACCAATACTTAATTTAATTCAGAATTTGAGATTATCTCTCAGTGGACCAATGAAAATCAAAATAGTTACTATTTATAATCTAGAATTATGTGTATGTGGGATTCAGGGTAAAAAGAATATGTCCCATCTCTGATTTTTAATGTTTTATGTGTATATACTCTTAGCTTCTAAGACAGCACAGTCAAGACATCTCTTATTAAATGATGTGGAAGGAACTATTATTGTAACAGGTTTCCTTAAATATTTGTTCAAAAGTTCTTATTTAAATTTCTAGCAAGTGTTGTAGTAAAGCAATGTAAAATTAAGACTAATTTTTGCTGATCTTAAACCGAATAGAAAGTGAAATTATCCCTTTGCATCAGGCCAGCTACAGCAATGCACTTTTGATGAGACAACAGCTGAAAGAGATTTGAGACGGGTTCTGCATGCTGTCACTTACACATTAGGGATAATGTTTTTGGACTATTGGCAAAACGAGTTGGCCACAATCAGGTTGAAGTTTGAAATTTACATAATTCATTATACAGTTGTCTTATGGTTTGGATTTGGTTTTGAAGAGCAAGTAGGCACCATTGAAAAAATATTCATCGCTTTTGGGCTGCCAGGGGACCCTTAAGATCAAAATTTGGCTTTCCAAGTGATACGATTCATATGAAATCTGGTGAGGGTTTACAATTTTCACATTAGTAATAGTCAGTTTGTTTCCATCAGAGAGGTTAGAAGCTGTCATTTTAGGTTTTTTTCTGCCTGCTGGTATGTTACAGCATTCACACCTGCCAGAAAATGTCAGAATGTTTATTCCAAGAATAAAAATGTGGGCACACGTCCGCCTCCCAAAATAAATAGTACAGCAGATATATTCCGTAGCGCCTCCAATACTCACAGGTTGGGGTTAGTCATTCTTCCTGTGAGAGGGTGGCCATCAATCACTGTCAAAGGAAGCCTTCAGTCTGGAGTCAAGAACAGGGGTACTTAGATCAATGGATGAGGACCACAAGCATCCTGTAGGGAGAGAATATGCTTTTCATATTTGTGAGACAGCACTGTAAAGTCTCAAAAGCATCTGGGCTTGAAGAAGGAAAAATTTCAGTATGAAGAGTCTGCTGGTTTGCCAAGCAAATCATCTCTCAGTCACAACCTTCTCCTCCCACAAGACCAAAGGGTGAATATTTTCATAGTAAAATGGAAATGCCAATGGAACATACTCAGCAATCATCTGCATTGATTTACTGGGAAAAAAAGAAATCTTTGTTCTATTGTAAAGTAGTACCACAATTTTAAGATGGTAAATGCGTAAGAAACACCAAAACTGATACTTAGAAACTAATTTAGTCTGTCAAACTTAATCTTTTCAAAAAAGTTCCAATAAATGAAATTATATTTTGAAGTCTTCCACTTAAGTGATATAAAAATAAAACAGAACTAATCATGAAATCTTTACAGGGAAAGGTAAGATTGCTTTATATTTAAAGTGCTGAAATAAGCATTGTATTGCCTAAATTTCTGGCTCAGTCACAGACTCTTTGGGTGACCCTGGATGAGTTATTAAATCTCACTTTGCTTCAATACTTACAGAGAAGAAAATACTCCCTGTGAACTTGTTGTTTTACAAGTACTGAGGGGCAGCTAATGTGGAGTAGATTCGCATCCGACAGAGAATCCAAGCGAGGAACATGGTCATTTAAGCTCTCTCTATAGTCAGAGCAGGAGAATAAGAAGCTCCTTTGACAGTTAATGTAGTATAGCTATGGCCAGAAGGGTCGTTTAGCAGAACCTGTTTACATGCATTCACAGCAGAGAAAACTTAGGGTGAAAAAGCTCCTTCTCTGTCATTTGGCTTAGCTGGTTGGCCAACAAGTTATTTTCCCACCCCCATGCTGATACGACCTCCTCCAGAAGAGTTGGTAACTTCTTTCTTCTTTGTGCTTCATGGGTCAAGCTCCACAGCTAGACTGTTTCCCAAGAACTACTGTAGGAAAAAACACCTCTTATGCATGACGTCATCTGAATACAAGACCATGAAGCCTTAAAGGCCCTGTATCTACAGCTCTCACAAATTCAGTGCTTTTGGGTTTGTTTCTAAAATGTTTTTTACGAGATGTCTGAAGCAATATTTTGGTCAAGGTTTTTCCAGTAACAACCTCTCGACTTTCTGAAATGCACCTTAGCTGACAAGTTGAAAATAAGCAGGAACTCTTTGGCTGCTAAACAGCTACTTATTCACACAGCAACTAACTCCTCAGCTTTTCTTAAAAAAATGGTTTTGAAACAGCAAGCTGTACAAAGGGCTGACTACAGGCAGTCTAACAACAGAGAGAAAACTGTGGTAAGGAACATAATTGCAATACTCACACAATTTATGTATTTTATTATGTTGGACTGAAAAGAATTAAAAAACTCCCATCAAATATTGTTTGCATACTGGGGCCTGGAGAGGTGCATTAATGAAAAATGCAGTATTTCTACAGAAAAAACCTATTTCAGCAAAAGAGAGGAAAGATATCCTTAGTCAGGGCACTGTCTGGAGAAATGGCAGAATTTGGATCAAATCCCTGATGCGGATGAAAACCAAAGGGATTTAGATCATGACCCTCACATCCCAACTAGCATTCCAAGACCACCTTGCTTTTTGTCTTACTTCCTTTTCTTCTGATTGTCTGTTCCAGTTCTATGAACTCTGGTACATCTTGACCCAGATTTACATTTCTACCGATTTCCTGCACTCTCCAGTTCCTTGAATATGAGAAAGTTTCAATCTTTCTAAGAACAAATAAGAATAGGGTAATAAAGCAAGACTGTCCATTTCCTTTGAATGTGAACCCCAGCCAGAAACTATATTGCCTTCCACCCCTCCTTATGCCTATTTATTGAGAGCCTTCTGTTTCATTAGATACAGTTTTATATAAATACGGTGATATCAGAGCAAGGAAACCAGAAATGGCTTACTTGGAAAGAAAAAACCCCAGCATTTATTTGTTTTTTAGCCTTCTTAAATGCAGGCAAGGATAAATACCTGCATCACAGACCACAGAGTTTTATGGGTCTCTGGCAAATGCTTGCAGGCCTTCAAAATCTCTGAATTTATTTCTCAGCAATGAAGGGTAACCAAGGAGACACACAGTCCTAGACTGAATATCTTTAAGTAGCATAGGCTCCCAGACATAGGTAAGAATTGTTTGCTTGTAGCCTATCAATTAATGCTATTGTGAATATGTGATCTTAGAAACAAGCATCCCACAGAAAAAACCTAGAGGTGGTTGGTGAAGGCACCCATCAATACAAATCTGATGACTATCGTTTTATTTAAAGATGGCTGTATTAGCTTCATCCTAGGGAATTTCAATGAAATCTCTGAATTTCTTTGAGAAATTCCACATGAAAGGAATTTCAATTCATGTAAGACTCTTGGTGCTACTTGGGATAGTTGAAAGGCTTTGATTTCTCTCTTTCTTCTAGTTGCTCCTAGGAAAATAAAGTATCAATCTCCCATAGAACTTGGCACTTTGTGCAAAAGACTATCCATGAAATTTTCTGATATGTTGTCAAGAGTGATGTGAAGTTTCTGGATAAAATGAGAGCAGATGACAAGCTGAAGAAAATAGTAACGACTCCAGAGTTTAGTTGATATATACTCTTGGCAGTCACATACAAGCTTGAAGTTGCAGGGATTTGGGGTTTTTTTGAGGGTTTTTTCCCTTCTTGTTTGTTTGGGGTTGTTTTTCGATTTTTACTTCAGTCATCTAACAGGAAAACAGTTTGATCTTTTGAAATTAAATTAGACAAGCTGTTAATGAAGACTAATTGCTTTGCATAATTTAAAATATGTAGAGAGCTCCCTTGATCTGTGCAAGCTGTACTTGGGTTAACACTGGGGCTAAAAAAACCAGGTAACTCTAAGCCATTTGCAATCTTCCCTATTTGTAACCAAAGTGGGTGCCAAGATGCCCCTGAGAAAGCTGTAGCAACTCAGAAATATGCATCACTGCTCTTTTAGTCTGCCCTGTCATATAGCTTAGCTGTGTTTTAATCTTTTGCTCACAAGGGAATGTGAGTGTCCCCTCCACCCCTCCCACCCTCTCTTCATTGACAGAAACCCTTTCCATGCTATGCTGAAGAAAGACTTGTTATCTCTTTAGAGCCAGGACCCAGAATCTGCCTCGGAAGCTTTACTTTTCAAAAGGTCAGTGGGATCTCCCGGAATCTGGGACAATGACTGCAAGGACAGGACTCTGCAAGGCCAGGTTGGATGAGGCTTTGAGCAACCTAGTCAAGTGCAAGGTGTCCCTGCCCATGGCAGTGGGGCTGGAACTAGATGATCTTTAAGGCCCCTTTCAACCTGAACCATTCTATGATTCTGTGAGTGAGAGTGGAGCTCCCATTGCTTGGCACAGGCTGATTCAGGCATCTCCTTAAGGGAAAGGGTCCCCCAGCAGCGTGAGCAAACCCAAATCATGGTGACTTGGGTCTTGCCTTCTGTCATTCTGGTGGCACATTACCAGGTTACCCCTTCACTAACACTGTGGTCAAACATCACATCTCTTCAGGGAGCTTATCCAAGATAGAAAACTACTCTGATTTTTTCTTCTGGATTGATTTTTTGACAGAGCCAATTCACCACCTACCAGACACAAGGGAGAAAGAGCAGGAATGTACAGCGGGAGGTGGAGGTGGGATTTGCCACACCACTGATTTAGATCAGCTTAAAATGCTGTTGAACTGCACTCTTGAGGACGATTCACAGCCTAGTTTCTCTATATAAAAAATAAAGGAGTCACTAGAGAGCAGTAGGCTCTGCATGAGGCGAGTTGGAGCACCTAAGCTGCTTCAAGTCAGCAGCCTGACCCCCCACGTTGAAACATGCTGTTATGCAGTAATGATGTTCTGGACACACTTGGGTGACTGGTGGGTTGGGCTTTTTTCTGCAGTGTTTATTGATTTAGCAAATGTGAAGAAAGGAGTGCCAAATCTGGCAATTATTAGCGACTCCATGCTGTAGCCTGCTTGCAAACATACAGTGTTCTGAAATATTTTCTAAAGAACCTAGTTTAATACAGCCTGATTTACCTCAGTTATCCTATTCACAGATGACTATCTCCCCAGTAACTCCTCTATCTCTTCTTCCTGCCTGTTTTCTTGCTAGTAGCATAATTTCTAATTTAAAATACATGGATAGAACACAGTCCAGTAGGTGTGGGAGCACGCACACCGGCAAATTTTAATGATGTAACTTTATGTGCTCAGGTAAAGAAAACCATCTTCCTCTGAGCTGCTGATGTACTCACTGGAAAAAGAGAAGCTCTTTCCAGAAGCATGGGAATGGTGCTTCCTTTCTGAACCACTGTAGGAGACACAGTTACTCTCTAGTCATCATATAAGAAGCCTAAGAAAACTAACTTATAATTTAGACATAGGAAATTAGGTGCCCAGAATTAAGTACTTGGAGAAAAGTGTCATCAAAAATATTTTCTTTATCTGCAGAGTGAAAAAATGTTAAGAACACATGCAGCCACACAGTGTAAAAGGCTGCATTGTTCATTTTCAGATCACTCCATTTCTAAAGTCATATATTATAAAGTATGGTTAGGTAAAAGCCTGAAAAACATAAGGATTCCTCTATTGCCAGGAACCAGACCACTATTCAAATTTAAGAGAAGCTGTTCTTAGTTTACGCTGAGATTAGTGAGTGGAAAATCAGACAGTGCAAGTGAAGTAAGGAGTCTGGAGAACCTTTTGCTGAACTATGGAAGTTTTTTAGATGAGCTCAGTTTCTGAAAATATGAGTTGCTGCCCTTAGTTAAAGACCCAGTATGTTTCAGCCAGAAAAAGTGCTCACATGTTTATTTCTGGAGAACAGTGACATCTAGTGAGCATCCAGACCGAAACTGAGCATTCCCCGGGGTCTTTAAGACTGAGCCTTCTACTTGGACTTAGCTTCTTTTTCTGCTATTTGAACTTCACAGGTCCTTGAATCTGAACTGCATGTGCTGCTCATCTCTGGCAAGGTCTAATGAACATAAATGGCAAAGTAGCTGTGAGACAGTATGGTGAGGGAGTGGGGTGAGGGAGTGGGGTGACTTCAAAGAGGGGACTTAAGCATGACAAGGAATGTGTAGGTATGTGGCCTGGGACAGATTTGTTGCAGCAGAGGAATTACAGCGGTAGCAGAGTTGACTAGGTGACAAGCATCAAGCTGTCAATCAATGATCAGGAGCTGCATCAGCCAGGAAACCACAAAGTCTAAGTGGTTCATTAGTTCAGCACTTTCCTGGTAGATTTTCTGTTTCTGGACTCCTGGGAAGCTCCCAGAAGAGTTCACGGCTGCCTTCTTATCCTGGAGATCCCAGGGCAAGTAGCCATACTCACTTCCACTTGCAGCCAGATGGACTTCTCCAGACACTAGTAAAGCCTGCACTCCTATTCTGGGGTTCAGCCCAGGACTGTGATAGTGTGTGGACACACCCATGAAGGAGAAAAGATGTTAGAGCTTTGAAATAAAGTGCTTTTGGAACTAAGAATTCCATTTATTTTACATTGCAGCACTGTGAATAAGTGATGGGAGGGATGATACTCCAAGGACCTGTGGAGAGAGGAAAGGGAGTCAAAAAAGAACTGGAAATGTCACTATGAAGGAAAAAATCTCAAAGATTGCAGTGAATCACACTATGATCTTGGGCTTACAAATCATTTTGAGGTACACACACACCAAACTGAAAGTTTTCAGCACTTCATTAGCATTGACAGAGGTGATCTTTCACCTGTGTGATAAATGACCATGATATCCAATCCTATCTCTCCAGGCTGTAAACATCGTTTTTATTATATAAATTACATATATTTAAATAGTATTATGAAGGATACTGGGTCAGATTCAGCAGTGTTTCTTAAAGCAATCTAAGAGATAGTTTTTCTGTGACTATGCTACTTTTAAAAGGCACAATTCTTTTACACCTAGATTATCATATCTCACTTTCATCTACCAACATTTGAAGAAACTCAAAAACTATGATAAGGACTAGACCGGTGGAAAACTAAAGGTAATTAAATCTTTACATTATGTGCTATGTAGTTCCTAAAGCTGGAGGATGAGAAGTTTATTTTACATAAATGTCTTTCTACTTGAAGGGATGAAATTCCCACTGCAACATGAATTTTTGATCATTTTCTGTGTGTTGGCATTCAAAGTGCTGTTTCTTTCTTTTCTTTTTTTCCCCCTCACTGCAAATGCTGGAAGTGTGCACACATTTGAGGAAAACTTGTGCAAATATCTCAAATGTCAAGAATGGAATCTGAAGACTATCCCATTGTGTTACAGCTCTTCTTGTTTTATCTCAGGGAAAAGCATAATACGTGGACATCTCAAGGAATCTGCATCTTATTGGATAGGCAAGACAGGACTTCTTAGAAGAGTACTGGCAGCTGTCAGAACCACATTGTCACCAACACAGACACTGGCTCTCAAGTCTTGCCTAATTCCTCTTGGAACAAGGGCTTTTCTGCAGAGATCTGATGAAGAGTCTGCTGTAATGAGGGAATGAGTTGTTGCACATCACTGGAAACATGACACAGGAGTAAGACTGTGTGGCAGCCAGTTTATGGTGGCCAGCCATAGTCATGTGATAGTGTTTGGAGGACGAAGGGAGCAAAATCAATTTTCCCAGTTACACCACCACAATCTGACAAAGGCACTGCAGAAGGACAGCGACCTGGTGTGGAGAATATTTACCTTACAGTGAAGTCTATGAAAACCTGACTGCTTTAAGAGTAAAGCTTCAGTAGCTAAGAAATGTCATTAACAAGCCTGTGCTTTGCTATTTCTTTCCCTGCTCCTAAGGCATGCAGATAAATTTCTCAGAGACTGTATTTTAGATGAAGTAACGGATGGGAAATGTTCAACGTTAACGTTAAATGTTCAAGAGAGGGCTCTTCAACACTAATCAGGAATTCAGTGCAGTTTCCTGTCAGATTACAAAGTCAGATGAGAGGTCTGACCCAGGACTACATCCAAAAAAAGACAGAGCTTGTCGTGGTTTAGCGTAGCTTGGTTTTTCATTAAGGAGAAACCCATCAGCCACGGAAGTGATTCTCTGGGAGGAGCTGCTAACAGCTTCCTCCAGACCCGACAGAACCAATCAGCTGGCTAGTCTTGAATACTGACAACTCTGTTAAGCCACTTAAGAAAGCTGAACACGCCACTGTGAAACCACATTTAAGAATGAACAAACTCCGGAAAAATCTCTCCTGCTTCTGGCTTCTGGACAAGTAACTGGGGGGCCCATGCGGCCCGGCGGGGCCGGGCTGGGCCCTGCTCTGTCGTGGTGCCAGCCGGGTCGGCCCCCGGCACGGCTCGGCTGAGATTCTGCTGCCGTGGAGTTCCACCTGCAGCAGCCGGGCAAGGGGAGGAAGCGATAGGCCCGGCCACTGCCCGGCAGAGATCACATGACCAACAGCGAGAGACAAATTCCTGATGCAAGGCCTGGGTAAGACTAACTCTTTCAGCGCTGTAAAATTCCCCAGAACAGATGAAACCTACAGACATCAATCCTCTCCCAAGTCAGAGGAAAGGAAAAGGTGAAGGCAAGTGAAGAAAACAACATAGAGACACCAAAGTCAGTGAAGAAGGAAAAGCCGAAGCCCAGAGAGAAGAGAAAGAGGAGATGCTTCACACCTAGGAGCTGAAATTCTTTTGTAAGGATATGGTGATGGACTATCACCATAGTGATACATCAGAATATCCCTGCCCCTGTAATTAATGAAAAGCATGGGGGGATGGAGCATTCAAACCGTTACCATGAGCAAAGCCACCTGTGCTGAAACAAGCAAATGTTGAAGTAGCTGTGATCTAATGAGAAGCTAGAAGAGAGAGAGAGAGAGAGAGAGAGAGATAGAGAGAGAGAGAGAGAGAGAGATATGAGAGAGATGAGGACCCTTGCCCGCAGGGAAGAAGAAGACCTCTGCTCCCAGAGATGAAGATGATCTCAGAGATAGATGGAGAGAACCTTTGCTTTGAACATGCACCCTAGCACCAGTAGGCAGGGTGCCAGGAGGAGTTGTGCTTCAGTGCCGATTACCTCTGAGGCGGCTTGGACTCCTTCAAAGGCTGCCAGGATTTCCTTCTCTGTGGAAGTGTAGTTGGCTTCAGACCCTCTGTAGCTTCAACTCCAGAATCCTAGTGGTTGGCCTCGAGTCTCACCAGGCACTTTCTGCCAAGGGCTCCCGGACAGACCATGGCTCCCAGCTACAGAGTAGAGCACATTATTCGCTTCTGGTTCTGTCCTGACTGCGCCAAGGTCTACTGCATGAGCAATTTCCTGCTTGATCTGGGCAAAGGCTTG